>LPNX010644388.1:116239-191470 GCA_001517045.1 Pseudotsuga menziesii | reverse complement strand
ATAGTAGGTGTTTCCTATCATGCTGGTGAATGTGAGTGTTGGGCCTTTCTGATGGGATTGTAGTTTACTACATGATCAGATGTGAGTGCTGGGCGTGCCTTTCTAACGAGCAGTTCAGATGTAAGTGCTGGGCGAAGACCTACATGAGGGTAGGCCTACAACCAGCATGAAAAAGGGTTGGCTCTGTAGAACTTCCTATGACAAGAAGAATCATGAGATAGCACCAGTGTTGATCCAGATCGAGTGATGATCCAGATCCAGAAATGATGATCCAGCAGTGATGATCCAGATCGAGTGATGATCCTAATATAGTCCAGTGATGTTGATCCAGATCGAGAGATGATCCAGATCCAGTGAAGATGACTTGAAGACGAAGATGACTTGAAGACGAGATGATCCAGTTGATACAGAGAAGAAGACCAGTGCTGAAAATTGTGTCGAAAGAATACATTCCTAGTTAAGAGGGAGTGTTGATGTATATGTAACTTCGAAATGTATTCTTCTATGTATTGTAACCCGATGTTTATTCCGGGATGTTTCTATTATGTATTTGAGTCATGTGGTCATGCCCCGATGTTCCGATCGAGAGGATGAATAATGTAATCAAGTCATATCAAGTCATTAGGTAAGTCCCCATAGTTTCGGGGCACTCGGGTTATTATACACTAATTAAGGTGTAGGCTCGAGTAGTAATTATTAGGTTGAGCCTACGTGTGAAAAGGCAATTCAAGTGAACGGATGAATATAAATAGAGAGTAAGAGTCTCTCTATTTATCACTTGTGAAATACATCACTTGCTCTCCCAAGTGTGGCGCACTACTGGAGAAGGAAATTTTGGGACTAGACAGAAGACAGAAGACTACTGCTGTTTTGGGAGATCTCTTACTGTTTTGGTGCTGATTCTATCTTAGAGGAAGTTGCGGGGTTTTCTCCTTTATGGTTTCCCCGAGGAAAACTCTTTGTGTCTCTTGTCTCTTGTGATGTGCTTATGTTTTATTGCTGTGCTTGTTATTCTCTCAGTGAAAAGATCCTAAGATCATAATGCTAGCTTAATGTGATGAAAAACTAACAGAGACAAGAGACACAAAGAGTTTTCCTCGAGGAAACCATAAAGGAGAAAACCCTGCAACTTCCTCAGAGATAGAATCAGCACCAAAATAGTAAAATCCCCAAAACAGTAAGTGATCTCCCAACAGCAGTAGTGTTCTTCTTGTCTAGCCCCAGTGTATTTCCTTCCTCACTAATGCGCTACACTTGAGTGAGTGAATGATGTGTGTGATAAATAGAGAGACTCACTCTCTATTTATATTCTTTCGTTCACTTGAAGTGCACTCAATCATGTTGGCCTTACTTAACAATTACTTACTAGAGCCAACATCTCTATGAGTGTCTAATAACCCTAGTGCCCCGAAACTGTGGGGACTTTAACAATGACTTGAAATGACTTATTTACATTATTAAACCTCCCGATCGGAACATCGGGGTATGACAACATGACTCAAATACATAATAGATACATCTCGGAATAAACATCGGGTTAAAATACATAAGATACATAGATGAATACATTCCGAAGTTACAAATACATCAACAGGAACTTCCCCGGTCATTCTTCCATGATCTTCGTCCTTAAAAGCTACTTCTACCTTGGAAAAAAACTAATGGGTTTCTATTGCAAACTCTATAATACATGTAGCTTTCTTTGATAAGGAGACCGTTGTTGAGTTAAATTTCCTAGAAATCCCTTATCTTGTTCATCCAAAGAGGACACCTAATGTTATAATTTCCACCATCCCAATCCTATTTCTTAAATATACGCCTTTCCAAAAAAACCACATGTTATTTTTAAAGATATATGATTCAACATGTTTTCCAACCATCATATTGTTGTAAGTGAGGAAATTAAATAACAAAATAATGGCAATAATTTCTTAATAAAAAAATTTCTTAATAGATAATTACAGAAATAACATTTCCATTATTGTTTGCCTGAATATTCCTACATATACAACAATGATCGATCCTACCAACATAGACTCAACATGGATTTCATGATTTTAGACTAAGGGATTAATTTTCAATAGTTAACCCATCACAACTAACTCGAGTTTACCCACAAATTACTCAACATGCATGAATGTAACTCGAATTTCACCTACTAACTCGAATTCTCCCAAACTCACTCCCATGCATTTAGTTTAATTTGAGTTGGCCCAAAAATGCTCAAATTACCGAGAATGACTCGAATTCATCTCATTAATTGAAAACCACTGACTTTAGAAACCAATAAATTGAGGAAAAATCCCTATTAACTGGACTGAATCCAACTGGATGACAGTTATTCCAGTTCATTGGAGTACTAGGGTGCAATATGGTGCAAGGGTGAATGGTGAATGGATGAGTTCATGTGCATGGTTGCATGGTTTCATGGTGCATGGTGTATGGTTACATGGGTGCATGCAAAACATTAATTAGACAAAATATGATCACCATGGTCCAATAACATCAAAATTAGGAAGACAAGAGTACTGTTAGGGGGGGCCACTACTCCTAACCCCAACCCCTTAACATGTGGAACCCAAGAACCTCCAACAACGTTGTTGTCCATGTAGAGCTGTTATTTAGTTATATATAAGTATAATAATAATAAACTAATAATAATAATATCCATAGTCCATAGTCTAGGCACCTAGTACCACTAATAATCAAATAACAACATTACACATGCTTGGGGCTTATTGTCAGGGTATTACAAATTGTAATCTAAATAGGGACTTCCTTCCTTTTGATTACTCATTTCTTCTGGTTTTTTCCTAGAGATGGACCGATACAATTCCCCTTATTCTTCTAATGTATTTAAGAATAGAGAGAAAGAGAAGAGGGATCTCTACCCATTAGGTCCACTCCTAAAATCATATCAAAAAGGTTTTACTCTTGTAAACCCAGAGCTTCCTCCACAACTAGTCTCATGAGATCACTATGGTTAAGGATGGGATTTCAAATCTGAAGGATGACTTCAGACTATGGACTTGACACTAGTTGTTGAGGAAAATCCAAGAATAATGAAGAGGGATCTAAGGCACCTTCTTGAGAAGAGGAATGCATAAATAACCCCCCCATATCTAGAGTCGTACCCTACCCTTAAGTCGAGTTTGCTCCCTTTGCTTGAAAATATTGAGATGGTGACTCCACTTCAACATATGATGATACAGATATGAGGGAAGGCACAAGAATTGTCAGAACATGGATCAGGATTTCATCTCATAATTGGATCATACCCAATGTCCTTTTGGGTATATTATGCATGGGGATCGATGCAATCATGGTATTATGTGTTGCCACCAAAAACTCGATTGGAAAATCGACAATCTATAAGTTCCTAATGTGAGATGAATATGTTTTGAGTGGGATCTAGTGTGTCTTCCACCTCATAGTCCATGAGGTCATTTTCTTCCATGGTGAAGTGGGCCCTTAGTCCATTGGACTAACTAGGGTTTGCAGCCTCGACCTAGGGTTTCAAAGGGATCCGAGAATTCATCATTATTACCACATTCTCATGCCACTAACCATTATCATGCCACTAATCCATATAATTCATAATTCTTAAACTATATCCATCATAACCCTATAATCCACATAATCCCAAACCAATAAACCCTATAACCCCTAACTACTAACACATATCTTCAAATGCAGATAATAATATCTATTTTTTATGGAAATGTAACACCATTTTACTAAAGCAATTGAAGCACATTTTGAATCATCGTACCTTTAGAATTTCCATTGTATTTTCATAGATTTAAGTACACATGGAAGATAAAAGTTTAACATAACTTTAGCATACCTGTTCTCTCCCTATTTCATGTCTCCTACAATTCTTATTTATAGATGAATATGAGACTAGAGAATATGTTCTCCTTTGATTTTTTTTCTCGAGTAATGTTTCACTAATGGTTTATAATAACAGGGTAGTATACTTGAGTTTTCACTATCTCCGCTTGAGCAGTAGCATGTGAGTTCTAATTTTCAATCATTTGTGCAGTACTGGAGGATAGAAAAAAAATTGGTAGCATTTTTTCTTACTGACACACAATTGAAAAAAAAATGGTATGGAATAACATGTGAGTTCTAATTTTCATTCCTCTATGCATTACTAGAGGATTGAAGAAAATTCAACAGCATTTATTCTTGTCAACATACCATTGAAAAAAACAATTGGTAGCATTAACACTACCGGTTGATATAATTGAAATCAATGGTGAATGGATGCATGAGTTAGTGTGCATGGTTTCATGGTTGCATGGTGCATGGTGTATGGTTACTTGGGTGTATGAAAAACATTAATTGGACAAAATATGATCACCGTGGTCCAATAACATCAAAATTAGGAAGACTAGAGTACAGTTAGGGGGAACCACCACTCCTAACCCCCCCTTAACATGTGGAACCCAGGAACCTCCAGTAACGTTGTTGTCCATGTTGAGTCATTCTTTAGTTATATATAAGTATAAAAATAATAAACTAATAATAATAATATCCATAGTCCATATCCTAGGAACCTAGTACCACTAATAATCAAATAACAACATTACACATGCTTGGGGCTTATTGTCGTGGTATTACAAATTGTAATCTAAATAGAGACTTCCTTCCTTTTGATTACTCATTTCTTTTGGTTTGTTCCTAGATATGGACCGATACAATTCCCCTTGTTCTTCTAAGGTCTTCAAGAACATAGAGAAAGAGGAAGGATTTCTACCCATTAGGTCCAATCCTAAAATCCTATAAAAAAGGTTGTATTCTTGTAAACCTAGAGATTCCTCCACAACTAGTCTCATGAGATCACTATAGTTAAGGATGGGAATTCAAATCTCAAGGATGACTTTAGACTATTGACTTGACACCAGTTGTTGAGGAAAATCCAAGAATAATGAAGAGGGATCTAAGGCAGCTTCTTGAGAAGAGGAATGCATAAATAAACCCCCCATATCTAGAGTCGTACCCTACCCTTAAGTTGAGTTCGCTCCCTTTGATTGAAAATATTGAGATGGTGACTCCACTTCAACATATGATGACGTAGATACGAGGGAAGGCACAAGAATTGTCAGAACATGGATCAGGAGTTCATCTCATAATTGGATCATACCCGATGTCCTTTTGGGTATATTAGGCATGGGGATCGATGCAATCATGGTATTATGCGTTGCCACCAAAAACTCGATTGGAAAATCGACAATATAGAAGTTCCTGATGTGAGAGGAATATGTTTTGGGTGGGATCTAGTGTTTCTTCCACCTCATAGTCCACAAGGTCATTTTCTTCCATGGTGAAATGGGCCCTTAGTCCATTGGACTAACTAGGGTTTGCAGCCTTAACCTAGGGTTTCAAAGGTATCCAAGAATTCATCATTATTACCGCATTCTCATGCCACTAACCCTTATCATGCCAATAATCCATATTATTAATAATTCTTAAACTATATCCATCATAACCCTATAATCCACATAATCCCAAACCAATAAACCCTATAACCCCTAACTACTAACACATATCTTCAAATGCAGATAATAATATATAGTTTTTACGGAAATGTAACACCATTTTACTGAAGTGATTGAAGCACATTTTGAATCACCGTAACTTTATAATTTCCATTGTATTTTCATATATTTAAGTACACATGGAAGATAAAAGTTTAACATAACTTTAGCATATGTGTTCTCTCCCCATTTCATGTCCCCTACAATTCTTATTTATAGATGAATACGAGACTAGAGAATATGTTCTCCTTTGATTTTTTTTGCTCAAGTAATGTTTCACTAATGGTTTATAATAACAGGGTAGTCTACTTGAGTTTTCACTATCTCCTCTTAAGCAACAGCATGTGAGTTCTAATTTTCAATCATTTGTGCAGTGCTGGAGGATAGAAAAAAATTTGGTAGCATTTTTTCTTACTAACACACAATTGGAAAAAAAGGGTAGGGAAGAACATGTGAGTTCTAATTTTCAATCCTATATGCATTACTAGAGGATTGAAGAAAATTTGATAGCATTTATGCTTTTCAACACACCATTGAAAAAAACAATTGGTAGCATTAACACTACCGGTTGATATAATTGAAACCAAAAAAGTAAAATTCCAACGATCGCAACTGGTGCAAGAGAATAAAAAAATAAAAGGATAATTAATTGTATGGTTATATGCAAATTAGTATTTATACGAACATTTGAAAATTTTCTAAGCATAATGGTTGCTTGGCAACAAAGTTAAAAAATAAAATTAATTATAAATTATTAAAACAAAACAAAATTTGATCGACCTTTGGGATTGTATGCCATTGGGTCGAGTGGTGGTTAGTGGGATGTCCAATAGAATGTTGGTTGTGGATGTTAATTATCTTCCTAAATCAGAGGATTGTTTTGGTCGTGTTTGGATCCTAGAATAAATGTCTGAACTATAGGGGGTCCGCCCACCCCTTTGGCATGAACATTCATGGGGGTTCGGGGGAAAGAGCACCCAAGGAAAATTTTGTGGTTCTTTTTTGGCTAATGAAATGTGGAGAAAAAAAAGGAGATTGAAAATAATGCAATTTCATAGTCAATCTAGACCATTCATTATTAGGTTACAAATATGATGGTATAGATTATGTTTGTGTATTTTTTCCTAGAAGGAAACCCTCTTTTAAAGAGGGCATTGTATTACAGTTGTGTAGTAGTGTGTGTGTGAGAGACTATGAGAGAGTGAAGAGGAGTTTGTGGCAGTTGTGTTGCAGGCTATATCTCTTCATTTTGATGGATGTAATAAAAGAAAGGACTAGTGAAGCCCGTAACGGGTGAACCACATGTATTGGTGTCTCTCTTGTCTTTTGTTCATATGTGTTTAATTTATGCATCTATTTTATTTTATTGTTTGGCGATCTTTTTTTTTTTACATAGAGCTTGATATATATATATATATAGAGAGAGAGAGAGAGAGAGAGAGAGATCAATCTAGCTCTTAAAATCTCAATCAAGCTCTAGAGATTGACTAAGCTCTTGAAAACACAATCAAGCTCTTTAAAACTCGATCAAGCTCAAAATCAAAATTAAAATTTTGAATACTCTATCTAAACTTTTCTTAACCCATCCAAACCCTTGATCATGGATTTGTATTTGTCACCAAAATAAATCAAATTCCATCTAAGGGTGGGAATTCAAGTCCCAACCAACCATCAATCGTGATGTGCATGTGAAATTAGAAAAAGCCTATTATTAAAAATATGCACACCATACATATTTTTTTGCCCATGTACAAAAGATTTTGTTTGGAATGCCAAACAACAAAGGAATTGGCTCTTCAACATTTATTTTACATTCGAAAAGCCTATCTTAGATCGTGAATGAACAGAGAAATTAACTCCTTCATATTGTCTAGTTAAATAATTTATTAACTCTAATGTGTTCGTGAATGAACAAATAAATCTCAAGAGTTCAGAACTCCAGCTCCATGAGTTTAACTGACTATACTTTTTTTTCAATTTTAAATTCAATCTTCAAGTGCCGATTTGTTTTTTTTATACAAATCAACAACATACATAAAAAGTATACATACCATAGATACTTATGTTTTATCTGGGTGCAACTAGCATCGACCATACAACTTTCCTCCCGGCCTTAGACACTATTAAGCCAATCTACTTGTTCAAGTCACCCCCGAGATAAGGCATTGGAATTCACACGGTAAGAGACTCTTATAACTCAATATCTAAGAATAAACCTCAAAACCACAACCTAAGCGACACAAACATATGAATTTATTTCACAGGGTTTCCCCCCTCTCCATCCACTTAATCCTCCACCCCACTACTAGGTGAAATGGTAATCCCTTGACCTTCTAGGTTCCTATGGACATTTCCAGAAGGGTAATCTCTTCACCTTCTATGTCCCTCGGGATATTTCCAAAATTGTAATCCATTTACCTTCTAGGTCCCTCAGGACATTGCCATTCACCATCAGATT
The DNA here is from genome assembly GCA_001517045.1 of Pseudotsuga menziesii. Taxonomy (NCBI): domain Eukaryota; kingdom Viridiplantae; phylum Streptophyta; class Pinopsida; order Pinales; family Pinaceae; genus Pseudotsuga; species Pseudotsuga menziesii. The sequence goes on along the minus strand of LPNX010644388.1, from coordinate 183,469 downwards.
TTATGTGCAGGATCAGGATAGAGACAAGTGGTAACACCACAAAACTATATAGTACTCAAGAAAATATTAGTTTGAGAAGCCACAACTCAATCCCTCACCAAGGGAAATGGTAATCCCTTCACCTCCTAGGTCCCTCAGTACATCACCATTCACCATCAATATTTATGTGTAGGATCAAGTCAGAGACAAGCAGTAGACATGGAGGGACTATATCAGGATTACTCCAAACATGTCCAATATATTGATGCTCCAAGCACATGGTTCATATACAAAGTAGAGAATACATTGGCTCCCGATCTCACAAGATTACCCATCTCTCAACAATAATGGCATAAACAACTCACCTTCTTCAATGATTGAAGGGATGAATAATCAATAATTCTCTTCACAGGATATCCATAACCTGCAAGACAATTGGTGTAAAAATGTGTGCACAGTATCATGCCAAACTCTCCTTTGGCATTCACATTCTTATTAGCACCACTCTCTACACTGACCAATAAACTCAACCATCTAGGAACTAATGAATTCCCGAGCAATTCAAATCCCTTTAGGCTAATTCGAATTTCCTCCAAGAGATTGACTAAAGACAATTGAGAAACAACTCTCAATAAAAAAGTGCTCCTCCAGGCCACTGAATGACCCATTCAAGTTCTCCATAGAGTAACCCAAATACACTGGTATTGACTCAATACCACTAACAAAGCACTCCCAATCATTGGCTGACTCAAAATTTTCAAAATTGACTCAAACCCATCACAACTGACTCAAGTTTAACCATAAATTACTCACCATGCATGAATGTAACTCGAATTCTCCCAAACTCACTCCCATGCATTTAGTTTAATTTGAGTTGGCCCAAAAATGCTTAAATTACCGAGAATGACTCAAATTCATCTCATTAACTGAAAACCACTGACTTTAGACACCAATAAATTGAGGATAACTCCCTATTAACCGGACTAAATCCAACTGGATGACAGTTATTCTAGTTCATTGGAGTACTAGGGTGCAATATGGTGCAAGGGTGAATGGTGAATGAATGCATGAGTTCATGTGCATGGTTGCATGGTTACTTGGGTGCATGCAAAACATTAATTAGACAAAATATGATCACCATGGTCCAATAACATCAAAACTAGGAATACTAGAGTACTGTTAGGGGGAGCCACTACTCCTAACCCCAACCCCTTAACATGTGGAACCCAAGAACCTCCAACAATGTTGTTGTCCATGTTGAGCCGTTATTTAGTTATATATAAGTATAAAAATAATAAACTAATAATAATAATATCCATAGTCCATATTCTAGGCACCTAGTACCACTAATAATCAAATAACAACATTACACATGCTTGGAGCTTATTGTCATGGTATTACAAATTGTAATCTAAATAGGGACTTCCTTCCTTTTGATTACTCACTTCTTCTGGTTTGTTCCTAGAAATGGACTTATACAATTCCCCTTATTCTTCTAAGGTCTTTAAGAACAGAGAGAAAGAGAAGAGGGATCTCTACCCATTAGGTCCAATCCTAAAATCCTATAAAAAAGGTTGTACTCTTGTAAACCTAGAGCTTCCTCCACAACTAGTCTCATGAGATCACTATGGTTAAGGATGGGAATTCAAATCTCAAGGATGACTTCAGAATATGGTCTTGACACCATTTGTTGAGGAAAATCCAAGAATAATGAAGAGGGATCTAAGGCACCTTCTTGAGAAGAGGAATGCATAAATAAACCCCCCATATCTAGAGTCGTACCCTACCCTTAAGTTGAGTTCGCTCCCTTTGATTGAAAATATTGAGATGGTGACTCCACTTCAACATATGATGATAAAGATACGAGGGAAGGCACAAGAATTGTTAGAACATGGATCAGGATTTCATATCGTAATTGGATCATACCCAATGTCCTTTTGGGTATATTAGGAACGGGGATCGATGCGATCATGGTATTATGCGTTGCCACCAAAAACTTGATTGGAAAATCGAAAATCTAGAAGTTCCTGATGTGAGATGAATATGTTTTGAGTGGGATCCAGTGTGTCTTCCACCTCATAGTCCATGAGGTCATTTTCTTTCATGGTGAAGTGGGCCCTTAGTCCATTGGACTAACTAGGGTTTGCAGCTTCGACCTAGGGTTTCAAAGGGATCCGAGAATTCATCATTATTACCACATTCTCATGCCACTAACCCTTATCATGCCACTAATCCATTTAATTCATAATTCTTAAACTGTATCCATCATAACCCTATGATCCACATAATCACAAACCAATAAACCCTATAACCCCTAACTACTAACACATATCTTCAAATGCAGATAATAATATATATATTTTTATGGAAATGTAACACCATTTTACTGAAGCGATTGAAGCACATTTTGAGTCATCGTACCTTTAGAATTTCCATTAATTTTCATAGATTTAAGTACACATGGAAGATAAAAGTTTAACATAACTTTAGCATATGTGTTCTCTCCCCATTTCATGTCTCCTACAATTCTTATTTATAGATGAATACTAGACTAGAGAATATGTTCTCCTTTGATTTTTTAGCTCGAGTAATGTTTCACTAATGGTTTATAATAACAGGGTAGTCTACTTGAGTATTCACTATCTCTGCTTGAGCAGTAGCACGTGAGTTCTAATTTTCAATCATTTGTGCAGTACTCGAGGATAGAAAAAAAATTGGTAGCATTTTTTCTTACTGACACACAATTGAAAAAAAAATGGTAGGGAATAACATGTGAGTTCTAATTTTCAATCCTCTATGCATTACTAGAGGATTGAAGAAAATTCGACAGCATTTATGCTTGTCAACACACCATTGAAAAAAATAATCGGTAGCATTAACACTACCGGTTGATATAATTGAAACCAAAAAAGTAAAATTCCAACGGTTGCAACTGGTTCTAGAGAATAAAAATAAATAAAAGGATAATTTATTGTATGGTTATATGCAAATTAATATTTATACCAACATTTGAAAAATTTTGTAGCATAATGGCTGCTTGGAAACAAAGTTAAAAAATAAAATTAATTATAAATTATTAAAACAAAACAAAATTTGATCGACCTTTGGGATTGTATTCCATTGGGTCGAGTGGTGGTTAGTGGGATGTCTAAAGTGTTGGTTGTGGATCTTACTTATCTTCCTAAATCAGAGGATTGTTTCGGTCGTGTTTGGATCCTAGAATAAACGTTTGAGCTATAGGGGGTCCGCCCACCCCTTCGGCATGAATGTTCATGGGGGTTCGGGGGAAAGAGCACCCAAGGAAACTTCTGTGGTTTTTTTCTGGCTAATGAAATGTGGAGAAAAAAAAGGAGATTGAAAATAATGTAATTTCATAGTCAATCTAGACCATTCATTATCAGGTTACAAATATGATGGTATAGATTACGTTTGTCTATTTTTCCCTAGAAGGAAACCCTCTTTTAAAGAGGGCATTGTATTACAGTTGTGTAGTAGTGTGTGTGAAAGAGACTATGAGAGAGTTGTCACGTCCCCATGCCTCCTACCGGCAAAGAGGACGCGATCCAAGCTTAGACCAAGTGGGCTAAGAGCCCATGAACATGTACATGCATAAAAATTGCGTAAACGAAATGCTGCAGGGAAATGCATTACAGTAAAACATACACCAATGCCATTGTTCATCATACACAGCTATTGTTATTTGGCATACACAGCAGAATCAACATGCATTCACACAAGCATTCATTCGACATGTTCATCAGAATAATTAACAGTAAACAAGGTTGCAGAAGTAAAATGGACAAGATCACTTATCTTATGATGAACTCATTTTGCAACCAGCTACGCCGTTGCAACGTTCCACCCAACCATAGGCCAGCATGCTCCTTAATCTCTCAGCAACGCTGCCACCCCGGAGCTAGGCATGATTCTCCAAGGAATAAGGGAACAAGCAGGCTTACACATAGCCAGGGATACACAAAACACAGCCAAGCCAACACAGTTGGGTTTATCAGGCCATCCAGGAGTTGGGAAAGGCTTAATGCTAAGCTGGTGAGCTCATTACAGAGCCAAGAACACCTACACCAGAACTATCCTGACCTCTAAGACACCCACTCACACCCAACACAAGGAATCAGTCCCTTCTCTACTACACAGTCCCTCAGACCCTGCATTCCCTTCCAGTTCTATTCAGGGGTGATGGAGAAGAAGACTATCACTCTAGCTCTGTCTGTGTGGTTTCCAGCCACCAAGTTTATCAAGAAAACCAAGCCCCCATCCCTGCTCCCAACACAGTCTGAAGACCAACGATTGCACTCCGGTAATTAATTTAGCTGTCATAGCTTAAACAGGGAAACAATTCCTGAGTCATTCTTGGCCCTATCGTGGCCAAAATGACTCTCAAGAAAATTTACAATAGTTCCCAAACACAATATCAAACACAATTCCAACATGTGGAAATCAGCAGTCCGTCCAGGGCAATGAAGCAAGCGGAAAAGGAATTACACAGATCGCCACACAGTTCTTAAGCGTGACATGACTCCCTACAGGAAATCGTGGGTGATAGTGGCAAAATGGCTCTCAGCTTGCTGTGCGTGAGACCAATGAGCAATTGCTTGTGCGTGAGGATGAATGACTCTGTCCCAAGACATAGAGAAACCACAACGAAACACACTGTGCGTGAGAGAACCATAGTAGCACAGTAAATCGGGTATAAAAGAGCACGGCTCTCAGCTCGCTGCATCAGTTGGAAAAACCAGGAAAATACCTGTGCGTGAGACCAGCGAACAGAAGATGGTTCATGCGTGGAGATGAGCAGCAAAATCGTGAGGTCGCAAATTGGAGAGTGCGTGAGCCTTCAGCACAGTTTTGGAGAGAGTGGAATCCCTGTGTGAGTGATGGCAGTCATTTTTCCCAGCCATAGTGAATTCAACCATGGGTGGAGTGTGCGTGGAGGCATGGACTAATAGTCCTTCCACCCCACTCCCAAAGACCATAACTGCCTCAACCACCAGCAGCCATTCTTAATGAAAGTGGTTGGGATAAAACAAGGAAATAAGACACATGGATTTTTACCCCATTGGCCAAGGTTTGACAATTTCCCCACCCTTATCCTTGTGAAAACCATGCCCCTTTCTCATTTTAGTTGCCGCAATCGTAGCTGGTCGGGTTCATTTAATTAATTATAGATGCATATTTACATGATGATAACTCAAAACGTATGCCGCATGCCCCGATATACAATCGGTGACAAATTCAAATCCAAAACATAGCATAACCGATCAATGGTGGGGCCTTGGCCTTTAGCTCCACACCATGATCATTTACAATATTTACATCATGTACATTTAATGCAACGGGGTCAAAACCGAGGTGTTACAAGAGTGAAGAGGAGGTTGTGGCAGTTGTGTTGTAGGCTATATCTCTTCATTTTGATTGATGTAATAAAAGAAAGGACTAGTGAAGCCCATAACGGGTGAACCACATGTATTGGTGTCTCTCTTGTATTTTGCTCATATGTGTTTAATTTATGCATCTATTTTATTTTATTGTTTGGCGATCTTTTTTTTTTACATAGAGCTTGATATATATATATATATATATATATATATATATAGAGAGAGAGAGAGAGAGAGAGAGAGAGAGATCAATCTAGCTCTTAAAATCTCAGTCAAACTCTAGAGATTGACTAAGCTCTTGAAAACACAATCAAGCTCTTTAAAACTCGATCAAGCTCAAGATAAAAATTAAAATTTTGAATACTCTATCTAAACTTTTCTTAACCCATCCAAACCCTTCGATCACAGATTTGTATTTATCACCAAAATAAATCAAATTCCATCTCAGTGTGGGAATTCAAATCCCAACCAACCCTATTATTAAAAATATGCACACCATACATATTTTTTTGCCCATGTACAAAGGATTTTGTTTGGAATGCCAAACAACAAAGGAATTGGCTCTTCAACATTATTTTTACATTTGCAAAGTCTATCTTAGATCGTAAATGAACAGAGAAATTAACTCCTTCATATTGTCTAGTTAAATAATTTATTAACTCTAATGTCTGCTCATAAATCCACACAATCTCAAGAGTTCAGAACTCCAACTCCATGAGTTTAACTGACTATACTTTTTTTTCCATTTTAAATTCAATCTTCAAGTGCCTATTTGTTTTTTTTATACATGTATGATGTCATCTCACCAAAATTGAAAAAATATATAATCTGAAAAAGGTAGTTCTTTGATTCGATAGTTTGAAGTATCATCATGTTAGACTTTATTTATGGTGTTATTTTTAGGGCTTATTATGATGTGATTTATTGGACCTTAATTCCAATCCAACATGATACACGGTTAGATGGGAATGATAAAGATCAATTAGAATTTTCTTTGTTAGGAAAGAAAGTAGGTGCATAAGTTATTCTTTCAAGGGAAGGAAAAAACAATTTCAATATTGTTATAAGCAATATCTTTAAAGTTTTTTAATTTCTAATAGTTTAGAGACATGAACAATAACTGAGACTGATAATATTATCATAGATGTTTTAGTGGATTAATTGAGATGCATTTGTTATCTGAAATTTCAGGATCTTTTTTCACCATTAAAAATTGTATGTAAAAATTGTATGTTAAAAACTAATAAACATGCTTTAAAACTAAAATTTAAATGCTTAAACATACATGCATAAGAAAATAAACAATATGTAAACCATGGAAATGAAAGACCAGAACTGATAACGGATTTCACGCATCCTGGGCTACGTCTCCAAGCCACTTCCAATGAGAAGGTTGATCTTATTAAGTCTTTAAAGTTTACATAAATGGGTTTCTAGAACCACTTCTTTTTTTATTAGTCAAAACCAAAAACAGACAACACCACTGCGATCCTCTCGAAATTTTGAGAAAAATGAGTATAAACTCGACTACCTTTGCTTGAGGCCTCCTCTATCACACAAATCGAGAAAACTCTGCTTGCATAAAAGATAAAACATTACAGATTGTATGGATTCCACCTCAGGATCCATTATCATTAATGGTTGTGTGAAACCTTGAGAATTGTGCCTATACTTTCCTTGAGATTCGTGTCTGCGTTGAGTCTATACCGTGGCTTCTGTCTCAAATTCTATGCAAAAACTTGCTTCTCGTGGTTTAAATAGTGGTTTGGAGGTGGTTTTGGGGCGCGGACCGAAGGGCCATACACCCTTTTGGCACCCTGCATTCCGCCTACAAACTCTTAAGTTATTTTCTCCATTTTAAAACCAATGGATGGGTCGAGGCCCAATGGTTAACGTTTTATTGGCAGAGGTCTTGGGGTCAACTCACGGGCCTCTGTCCTACCTCCACAATTTTGTTGAACCGTTTAAATGGATATGGTAATGTGTTGGCAAGGTATAGTTTGGAAAATGGTATAGTATGTGGCATATGATATGGTGTGATACTATTGGACAGTTGTTTGAATTGGCATGTGATTTGGTACTATACGTTGAACAATGACTTGACTTTCCATGTCGTTGACTCCATCGCTCTGTGTGTTTGGATACCATGTTCTTCATTTGATGGTTTGGAAATCCACACAATAGACTCGGTGTTATCTTATGGGTCGAGGGCTTAGTTTCCCTCGTCTCCCCCCTTTTTCCAAAACAATATTTGTTCAAACTTAAATATAAGTTTTGACACATGACTATTAAGACCCACTAGCAGGAGCCTTGGCTAGCGCAAAATTGTGAAGGCTTATGACAAACTTGAAGGTCTTTGGTTTGATCCCCATAGAATCCACCCAATTTTTATACAACATTACATTGGCCATTTTTCCCAAATACCCATTTTTTTCCATTTAGAACATTTTTGCCAAAACTTCAAACCTTGATAACTTCTGCATCTGGAGGTCATTTTTGCATGAAACGAGTGTTGAAGGAAAGTTGTTGATGACCTATTTACCATTGTAAGCTTTATTATACTATTTGAATACTTGTACTTTGATTGATATTTGAATATATTCCTTGATCAAACCTTTCCACTGGGAAGCTTTTGGGTCACCAAAAGCATGGAATCATTCAGAAAATAGGTGAGGGTACCACTCCCTCACTCTTTCGGTCTCTAGCCACCTTTATTTTCTTGGATGCATTCCTTTCAACCCCACATGAAGAAATTCCATGTCTCCTCTTCGTGAATATCCGACCTTCTTATCAAGTATTACATCTTCCTGAAGTTCATTAAGATACTCAGGAGCAAACTTGTCCATAGAAGGTGCTTGAACCTGTACTTCTTGGTCTACAATCATGGGTGGCTCATACAGTTTCAATTTTTACATATTAACAACGGAATATATTTTCATATAAGGAGGAAATTCTAACCGGAAAGCATTATTATTGACTTTATCCAAAATTGTAAAAATTCCATACCTGATAGGTTTCAACTTTCTACAATCATCTTGGAGTCGATATTTGGTGATATGAAGCCATACACGATCACCAATCTAGAAATGATGATATATTCGATGCTTTTCATTCCATTCTTTATACTTGTCCTGACTTGATTCCAATTGTTCCCGCACTGCTTGATGTATTAACTGGATCTGCTAAATAAACTTCTAATATTTATCTGTGACAACCTGTCCACGTTCCATTGTATCTTTCCCAAAAATAGAGTATAAAGGAGACTTTGGTAAGTACCCAAAACATGTCTCAAATGGAGACTTCTAAGTTGAAGAGTGTATAGCTCTGTTGTAGACATGATGAACATAATGCAACTATTCATCCCAAATCTTAGGAGGCTTAGCACAATACCCTCGAAGAATATGTACCACGGTTTGATTGATCACTTTAGTTTGTCAATTGGTTTGTGGATGAAATATTGTGATTTTCTTCATCTTTGTGTCCATAAGTTCCCTTAAATATGACCAAAATTTCCCAAGAAATATGGAATCTCGATAAGATATAATCGAAGTAGGAAGTCCAAAATGGACCCATACATTTTGAAAGAACAAATGAGCAGTCATCTCAGTTGTGATATGTTTTTTACAAGGTATGTGTATGCACATTTTATTGAATCGATCCACAACAACATATAAATAATCATGTCCTTTGCTAGACATTGGTAAAGCTCCTACAAAATCCATTGAAACACTTTCCCATGGACATGAAGGAAATGGAAGTGGACTGTACAAGCCTAAATTTATGTTACTTGGTTTACTTGTTGCACACATAAAACAACCTTTTTCATATTTGGACATTGTATCAGTCATTCGAGGCCAATAACAAACTTTTGTAATTGTGCTAGAGTTTTTCCTACTCCAAAATGTCATGAAATGAGAGAAGTATGATATTCTCTTATCGCATGCACTCTTTCACTTTGTGGAATATAGATTTTACCAAGATGATACAACAATTTGTCATTGATATGATAGTTCAATTCTTCATTCTGATAGCCATGCCTTAGTGAGTCATATACTTCTTTAAAGTCTCCATCCTTATTATATTGTTCAACATAACTTGCATGTACTAGAGGACTTTGCTGAATGGAAATAGAATCATTTGTTGGAGGTCGAGATAACATATTTGAAACTTTGTTCTGCATACCTTTATTATACTTAATAACCAAATGAAATTGTTGTAGAAAACCCATCCACCTAAAAGTCCTTGATTGTTGTAGCTTAGTTTTTTGTTGTAAATATTGTAATGGTTGATGATCAGTATGTATGATTGTTTCTTTACCCATTAGGTAATGTTTCCACTTTTTTATACTTTGTACTATTGCATATAACTCTTTTCCATAGGTTAGATAGTTGATTATTGTTTTAGAGAAAGTTTCAGAATCATAGCATATTGGTTTCTTATGTTGAATTAAGAATGCCCCCATTGCATAACCACTAGCATCAGTTTTTATCTCAAATGGTTGTTTTAGATCCGACAATGCAAGTACTGGAGTTGTGATGATATTTTCTTTCAGTTTGTCGAAGGCATTTTGTTCATTTCCTTCCCACTGGAAGACTTTGTTCACGCTTTTCAAAGCATGTAAAGGGGAGGCTATGAAGGAGAAGTTCGTAATGAACTTCCTCCACTATTTGGATGCCCCCAAAAATCTTCTTACATCAGTTACATTATTTGGATTAGGTCAGTTTACAGTGACCTCCACTTTAGAGGGATCAATCTTTAGTTCACCACCCCTACAATGTAACTTAGATAAATTAATATGTCTTTCTAATCTCACATTTCGACATCTTTAGGTACAATTTTTCCCTTACAAATACATCCAATACATGTTTTACATGCTTGACATGGTCTTCCCAAGTTCGACTAAAAATCAAAATATCATCTAAGTATACAATGACAAAGTCATCAATGAAGGGCATAAACACATCATTCATTGCCCTCATAAATGTTGTGGGTGCATTACAAAGCCCAAAGGGAATTACAATCCATTCATACAATTCCTGTTTAGTTTTGGAAGTAGTCTTCCAACTATCATTGGCATGAATATAGTTTTTATGATAGCCACTTTGTAAGTCTAACTTAGTGAAAAATATTGCATTCTTAATCTGATCTAAAAGATCATCAATTCAAGGAAGAGGATACATGTTCTTTATTTTGATTTAGTTCAGTTCCTTGTAATCAACACACATACACCATGTGCCATCTTTCTTTGGCACCAAAACAATTGGTGAACCACACATAGAGGAACTTGGCATAATGGCCCCTCTCTCAATCAATTCCTGAACATGTTTCTTTATCTCCGCATTCTCAATAATGGAAGCTATGTACATACCAATATTAGGAAGAGGTGCATCCTGCTGAAAATGAATTTCATGTTGAATTCCTGTTTTAGGGGGAATCCTTCAGGTTCTTGAAACAAAATATCATAATTAGATACCACTTTTATCAAGTCCTTTTTAAGTTTTGGATCACAACCTTTAAAATATTCAGTTTGTTCAACATATTTTGATTTTACTATCATAAGAACAAAGTTCTTGAATTTACCATCCTCTTCATTTGATTTGTAGAAACTAAAGAAAGATTATTTTTCATGTGATGTGCATGAACAATATATTCAAGACTATCTTTAGTGAGTTGATTCATGTTATCTTCCCCATAAAATATATACTTCCTATGATATAGATATGGACTACCCAACACAATACCACAGATATCCAACAGAACCACATCTAGATCTATGTCATCATCAAATCCAGAAGTAATGGAAAACCTAATCTACACTGTTTTGTAACTTGCAATTATGCATTATCACATACTCATCCAAGTGGATATGTTTTTGGGTGTGACTTAGTTTCCATATGTAATTTCTTAACTATTTCTTTTGAAATGAGGCTTTGTTTGTGATCCACTATAAAAAAGAGTATCAATTTTTGTATGTTTAGTGATTACTCTTATACGAAATAACTCACTCCTCTTTCTTTCATCAATGATAGGTTCATTCCTTGAAACAAACAAGAAGGATTTTTACCTTGAATGCTGGTAGAAACCACCTTGGTTTCATCCCTAGAACCAAATCCCAAATCATGTTGGATTGCTGCTATAGTAGTATTTTTGTCTTCTTTATTCTGAAAATTCTCAGGCTTGAACTTTGGATGAATTCTCCAACATTTGGAAGCATCATGACCTTTTTTCTGACAATGAGTACATGTAGGTTTTTCTCCTTACTTCTTCACAGTAGCTGTGTGCTTACATTTTCCCTTTCCTTCAGACTTGTTTCCATCAAGTTTGAAAGGCTTCTTAGAAAATTTATCGTTGGTATTCTTCCTCTTCGTCTCTATTTGAGTTGCTTGAACACATACCTCATCAAGTTTAGTCAGATTAAACATTAATATCATGGAGTAAATGACTATGCAATCATCCTATATACTTGATAAGATTTTTTTGGCTATAGAGAGGTATCCCAAGTACCAATTCCATTATTAAGAATTCTTGTGTGTAATCTTGCACACTTTGTCCCTTACCTTGCCTCAGATTCCGCAAGTCCATCCTATCTTGTTGCATGTACCCCAATGGATAAAATGCTTTTTTAATGTTGATGTGAATTCATACCAAGAGGAGATGATTTAACCTTTTGTGGTAAGATACTCTTGAGATATGCTCTCCCACCAGATGAGAGTAGTCCCTCCAAGTCAAAGAGAAGCAAACTAAATTTTAATGTTATCTTCAGTAGACTTTTGAATACTACAATGAACTTCAATTTGACAGATCAAATTGTCCAATTTATTAGCATTAAGCTCTCCATTATGCATAGGTAATTCAAAAAATTTATATAGCTTTAATTGAGGCACATTAAAATCAATCTTTCCTTTTTGCTTTTCAAATGGAGAATGTAAAGAACCATCAAGATAAGATGGAGAATATGGTGGAGTTTTAGTAGGTTCCTCACCACCTCCTTATTTTTTACCTTCAACATGAGATGGACCTCCATGTTCACCTTTCTTCTGATATTGATAGAGATCCTCTACCATCATTTTCATTATCAAGAAAGCTTTCATAAATTCCCCTTCATATGGGATAGAAGAAGTCGCTTCTTCTCATTTTCGTGAGGGCATTTTCCCTCGAACCAATATCTAGATTAACTCTTCAAGTTCTCCCTCTACGTTGTAGCCTGGATCTTATTAACATAAACTCATAACGCAATGGTTAATCAGCTCTGATACCAAACTTGATTTGAAATTGCAGGATCTTTTTTAACCATTAAAAATTGCATGTGAACTCCGTATGTTAAAAAATTATAAACATGCTTTAAAACTAAAATTTAAATGCTTAAACATACACACTGCATAAGAAAATAAACAATATGCATTGAAACCATGAAAATGAAAGGCCAGAAATGATATCGGAGTTAACCCCTCCTGGGCTACGTCTCCGGGCCACTTCCAATGAGAAGGTCTATCTTATTAAGTCTTCAAAGCTTACATAAACGAGTTTCTGGAACCACTTCTATTTTTTGTCAGACAAAACTAGAAACATACAACACCACTCAGATCCTCTCAAAATTTTGAGAAAAATGAGTATAAACTCGACTACCTTTGCATTAGGCCTCCTCTGGCATGCAAATCGACAAAACCTTTCCTGCATAAAAGAAAAAATACTACAGACTTTACATATTCCAAAGACAAAATAGTACACATTGTACAGATTCCACCTTAGGATCCATTCCCATTAATTGTTGTATGATTCCTTGGGAATTGTTCCTGTACTATCCTCGGGATTCGTGCATGCGTTGAGTCTGAATCATGGATTCTGTCTCGAATTCTATGCAAAAAAAACCTGCTTCTTGTGGTTAAAAAATCGTGTTTTAAATAGTGGTTTAGAGGTGGTTTTGGGGGGTAGGTCAGAGGGCCATACACCCTTTTGGAACCCTTTGTTCTACCTGCAAAATCTTAAGTTGTCTTCGCCATGGTGCAACCAACAAATGGGTCGTGGCCCAATGGTTAACGTGTTGTTGAAACGGGGCAGAGGTCCTGGGGTCAAACCCCCGGGCCTCTCCCCTACCTACACAATTTTAATGAACTGTTTAAATGGATATGGCAATGTGTTTGCAAGGTATAGTTTGGAAACATGGTATAGTATGTGGCATATGATATGGTGTGATAGTAGTATTGGACCATCGTTTGACTTGGCATGTGATTCAATACTATATGTTGGACAATGACTTGGATTTCCACGTCGTTGTATCCACCTCTTTGTGTTGTTGGANCCCCCCCCCCCCCGCTTTTCCAAAATAATTATGTTCAAACTTAAATATAAGTTTTGACACATCACTATTAAGACCTATTGGTGGGAGCCTTGGCTAGTGAAACTTTGTGAAGGCTTATGACAAACTTGGAGATATTGGGTTCAATCTCCATAGAATCCACCAAATTTTATACAACATTGCATTGACCATTTTTCCCAAATACCTATTTTTTTTTTCCATCTTGAACATTTTTGCTGAAACTTCAAACCTTGATAACTTCTGCATCCGGAGTCTGTTTCGTGTGAAACAAGCGTTAACAGAAATATTTTGGAAATATATTTACCATTGTAAAATTTATTTTATTGTTTGAATACTTATAATATGGCTGATATTTGAAGATCCTCCTTGATCAATTTTTAAATAGTTTTCACAAGCCTTAGATTTCTCAAGAGTTTGAATATATAAATCAAGGGATGAAAAAAAATTATCCTTTTATCTTGACAAGTGAGTTTGGTTGGAAAGTACGTTGATATTGATGAATACCATTGCATGAGAATTAATGTGTGAATACATCATGTCATGAAGGGTTCAATGATTGACATAACAATGGATATTTAAAGGCTCGTATATATAATGTGTAAGGCTCACCTCTCCTTAATCTTAGTTGTGTCTAATCAATTACCACACTGAGTTGAATTTTATAATTATATTAGAACAATTAAACATTTCTCATTTATACATTCCCAATTCCACAAATCCCCAAGTGATATAAAATTACCATAGATTCAAACACAAATCTAGGATACAACTACTTCCTATGGATGCAAACATCAATCTAGGATACATTACTCAAAGTTTAGGCTTATTTAGGTTCTTGTACCATGTTCTTGGCATGTTGTAAACAAGAAAAAATATTAAAGGATTTAGTTAACATTTTTTACTCTTTAGGTTCCCAGAGAAAAGGGGGTCCAAGGGGAATTATTATCACACCTAGCTAGGGGAGGTGTTGGGGCCAGTTCCCTCGAGAGAATTTTCTGGGTTCATTTTTGGTCATTTGTTTGCCTTTTCAACCAATGGTTTTTCAACCCATTGTAAAATAATTTCGATTGATAAATTAGGGTTGCAATCTAATCCAAGTTAATGGATTATGGCTTTGGATTCTATAATATTGTATTGTAAATATAAAATACTATAATAAGATATAGAATGAAGAAACTCTCAAGTAGGTTGGCTTTCCTAGTTTTGAGTTTCCAAGATAAAAATATTTGTGGCGAGCCATTATCGATTCTTGTGTTTTAGATTCTTTTTGGTATTACTTTTGTTACATAGGTTTATCATATCTCTTCAACATACAATCATGTTCATACATGAAATAATGACATTTGACATTATTTATCCATATATGAAATAAGAGTTTAATGTGATGCATAAATGTGCTTGGGGGCCTATCATTTCTAGTATGGCATAATTTGATACCATGACACTTTAGATCTTGTTTTGAGAAAATGACATTAAATCATAACAATTTGATTTCAAATAAGTGAACAACACTATTAAAACTTCCAATGACCTTGGTGAATGTTGACATTAAATATTGAGGTTATTGTTATCGAAATACCCCTCGAAAATAACATGATTGGTGTACAAGAGTGTTTTGCTTGCCTAATTATATATTGAACTTCGAGCACCTCTTAAAAAAACTAAGTGAGATGAGAAAGGTTTTAGCATCAAACACACAACAACTTTCCCCACTCATCCGAGTGGGACATATCACTTTGAATTATATTTTTTTTAAGCATATAAATAATATTCACAATAATACATAAATTTTAGGCATTTGTGTGAGAGGTCAAGTTTATATTTGGTTTTGTAATATTTGGTGGCTATACATAACACTTGGAGAGGTTGCACTTGGTTCAAAATGTTAGATAAACGATGCAGAGACATCATCTTACTGATTGGTCATCCATCTCCAAACCTTATGCTCTTGGGGGCTGGAACATCAAAAACCTAAAGTGGTTCAACCTGGCTTTACGAACCAAAAGTATCTGGCTTATATTGAATGGCTTTGGCTTGTGGTCTCTTATTATCAAGAATTAATATCTCAAGAATCAGACTGTGGATACTTGGCTTAGACATCCCTCCTTCAAAGTGCAGGGTACTTCTCATATGTGGAACGGGTTCATCAGGGCCATGTCCTGGATTACTAGATGCCTTGGTTGGAAAACTGGCAATGGCAAGCTTATCAAAATTGGTATTGATCCCATTGCTGGTGTATTCTCTTATTACACACTTCCAGTTGATCTTAGATTGTATCTTGAGGACTATGGCATAGTTACACTTGCTGATGCTCTCAATAGAGGTGAGGCCTGTTCCTCTTCTGATTATTGGATATCTGCTGAATATCTTGAACTTGATGGTCACTGGAAAGTATCATGGACAAATTATACTAAAGGTCTGATGCATGGTGGAATTCACATCAACAACCATCCTGACTCTTTGGCTTGGTTGTATAACTAGTATTCAGGCATGGTTAAAGTCAACTTGATGTATGATTTTATTGCTAGCTCCTTGGTATCTGATCGGCCTGAAGACTTTCTATGCAAGATTTGGAAACTCAAGATACCTCTCAAGATCATATGCTTCAGTTGGCTCTGCATTCGAAATAAAATCAATACCTATGACAATCTGATCAAGAAAGGCTGGCCTGGGCCATACTAGTGTAGTCTCTGCAAATTAGACTCTGAGTCTGTAGAACACCTTTTTCAGAATTGCATATTCACATAGAGAATTATTGGTTATATCAAAGACAATCTGGCTATTCCACATTTATGGAGAAAGTCATCCTTTTCTCACAATATCTCATATTGGAGCAGCATAAGAAGTTTACTGATGCATCTTCCCTTTTTCCTTATCTGGCACATTTGGCTGGGCAGGAACTAGTGCATCTTTGAGGATAAAAAGCCTGATGTTACATTTATTGCTCTCGCCATCAAGAATCAACTCATACACTATCCTGTCAAATTACAGGATAAAATCTCCAGGACAAACATAGTGCCTGCTCCTACATTGAAATATCATGTAGGCTTCTTCGATGGTGCCTCAACTAGGAACAAGGGAGGTGATGGTATCATGCTCATGCTCAATCTTGAGCACCATTTTCATTTCAAAATGGGATTAGGCATCAGCACCAACAGTAGAGCTGAATTGTTGGCCTTATGGACTCTTCTTTGCTGTGCAAAAAGCATGGGCCTTCCACATCTTCACATCTTTGGTGATTCTGCAATCATTATTAATTGGTTTAATCACCGCTCAGCACTCTCTCTTATCACTCTTAATGGCTGGTGCCTACACATCAGAGAGTTAGAGTCCCATTTCATCCATCTTACGGCTACTCACATCTATAGAGAGCACAATACATATGCAGACAGTTTATCCAAAGAAGCTTTGACTCTGGCCTCGGGTCAACTACATTTCTTGGAATTTTTCGATGGTATGTGTATACATCAAGGCTCTCATTTTCTTTTCTATCCCTTAGCACTAGTACTATTTGTGCTGTTTATTTATGAAATCCTTTGGATGTATTGCGGATGAGCTATTTTACTGTTTTAGCTCTGTTTGGTTCATTGCTTCTTTAGATAAACTATTCAGTACTTTGTATGAACTCTCTAGGTATATGAAGTAACAGGGATTGGATGAAGAGCAGGGACTAGAACCACCATGTTTACTTGACTTAATGGTTCCCTAAATTATAAGGTACCCACTGTCTATTGTATTGTTGGTTGCACTTACAGCTCTTATTGGCACTACTGATAATGCTGTCCCTCTTTACATCTGATGTGATGAGGCTCATGTTTACCTGACTTAATGGTTCCCTGAATTATAAGGTACCCACTGTCTATTGTATTGTTGGTTGCAATACTAATAATGATGTCCCTCTTTACATCTGATGTGCTGAGGCTTAGTCTCTTTGATCAGCTCTAGCTGAAGTTGCAACCATTGTTACCTTTGATTTCAATGAAATAGCAAGGTGCAGATATTTTCCCCTGGAAAAAAAACAATACGTTGAAGATCTATGGTAAAACAATTAATGGATAGCATGTAGCATTAAATGTGATGAAAAATAGCACATTATATCAATGTGTCGGAGCTATATGGTCAAACCATTTATAGAAAATGTGTCACAAAAGTGTGAGGTCAAACTTATCTGTAAACAAATCTAAATTTGAATGATTATAAGTAACCTCTCACACGACTAAGACACATCCCCTCACATTAATGCACAACAAAATTGGAAAACCATTATTATTAATGTGATTACAAATAGCACATTATATCAATGTGTCGGAGCTATATGGTCAATCATTTATAGAAAATTTGTCATAATAAGTGCCAGGTCAAACTTATCTCTAAACAAATCTAAATTTGAATGATTATAAGTAACCTAACACACGACTGAGACATATCCTCACATTAATGCACAACAAAATTAGCAAACCATTATCATTATTATGTTTAATAACTTGAAAATAATTAAAAAAATAATTAACATGATTTTTGTTTCCAAGAAAAAAAAATATTTAATATTTTGAGGTGAATTCAAAATATGAATTTTGTTATCTTTTCAAGCTAAAAATTATTATCCCCCACAATGTCTACTTATCTAAACTATCATTTCCTTGACATTCTATGTTTCTTGTTTCTAGCCTTTGCATAACATTTTGTCTTTATACAACACTTAGGCTACAACTTATTATAAAGTTGTTCAAAAATGGGAGAGAAACATTATTATAACAACATATTGACTATAGAAACAACTTGTTTCTATTTTCTGAATTCATTTTCATTAAAAGCTCTTTCCTACAACAACAAAGTTCTTTTTAAAGTTAATCAACCATAGTATTTAACATTCTATAAATATAAGAAAAATAGAGTTTCTTAGATCTATAGGAATTGAAGCATGTGGCTCAAGTAGTATATTGTTGATTCTATATTTTAGATTAGCCCAATCCAGCATTAATTTTGTTTCACCAAACATTTTCAATCCTTTTATTCTCTTATCTATTGCAACCTTTATTAGAAGACACATAACAAAGAGTTCAACACTCTATACTTGTACCCATTACAAATTTTAACTTAAAGTAATTGTTATTAGAAAAATCCATATGTTGAGATCAATCCTACCTATCCAGTGGTAAGTTTAATCACATTTTTATAACATGATTTGACATGTTGTGTTTTTAGTTGTGTCTGTTGTGATCAATCCTACCTATCCAATATTAAGTTTGATCACATAGTTATAGCATGATTTGATACATTAGTGTCTTTCATGACTGAATGGCCCACAAAAACAACCAGTTGCAAGATTATTTAGCTAAAAATACCTTTAAAACTATTAGTTTAGTAGGTGCACGTGCCTTTCCCTTTAGTAAGGTGTGTGTACATGCATGGGATTTGAAATTTGTGAAAAAAATATAAAATTTGTGAATTTCATGATCCTAAACAATTCCTTCAATAGTTTCTTGATTTTAACTCCTTGGAACCGCCCCTCTAACTATCTCAGTTGTTTCAAAAAAGTATAAATGAATACTTCATGGGAGAGATATAGGAACACATACTATTATTATCCTTATGCTAGAAGAATTTTCTTGTGATATATTAAGTTTTTATGATCCCTCTCTCCTCAGAAACATTGGTTTATGAGTCCCTTCTTCCCTTTGAGTGGTGAAGTCCATATTCCATAGTTGACCTCTCGACATTGTTTAAGGTGAAGATCGAAGTTCAAAAGGATCATTAGTGGGTTGGGTTCAGAGAGACATATACAGTGGTTTTGGAAGGTGTTGATAGTGAGATCATGCATAATTGTACATGCTTTTCATTTTGAATAAAATAGAGATTTTTCCTCCCCCCTTTCCCTAATATTATGGAAATGTTGGTTAAGATTAGTATATGATCTATAACTGTTTATGATGCATATTCATTTGTAGAATAAATATTCATGATAGATTGTTTAGGGTTTGTTAATGATTGATTTGAATTACTTTAAGTTCATTTATCTATATAGCCATAAGATTTGAGGAAGGTAATTTCTCTTGTCTGTAGGTTACAAGTTTCTACTAGATTGCATTGTGACTTACATACATAAAAGAGATTTAAGTACAAATGTATGTATATAGGCACTTCTTCTCCCTCGTCTATTAGTTAATTGTTTACCTAGCATTCACTAATTTTAGGGAAATTGGATTAATATCTCTCATCCCAATTTGGAATAGTTTTCCCTAGTTATTTAGGATATGTTTTCCTCAACATAACTGGCTATTGGATTAATATCTCTCATCCCGATTTGGAATATTTTTCCCTATTTTTCCTCAACATAATTGGCTATTTATTATTTGTAGGGACTTATTTTTACTATTTTCCATTTGGATAGAATGCTTAGAAACCATTTGATGCTCGTAACTATGCTTGACCTTTAGTCAACTTACCTTTTTTTTTTTCAGTTTTTTTAGTTTTTTTCTCTTTTATGGTTGCTACATGAGTGTACATGCACCTTCGAGTGGAAACATGAGCATATACACACACCTTTTCCTCCTAAAAAGCATGTAGACACATGCATTTGCCTGGTAGCAGGTGCATGGGCCTTGTGAAATAGGGTTTTTTGCCTTGCTTTTTCTATGTTTTCTCTTGCATTCAATCCCAAGGGTCAATTACAGATATTTTGGTCTACAATTGGGGAAATTTACATGTTTCAAGATTTAGTAAGTACATTTTTTGTTTTTATAAAGCGAAAAGGAAGAAAATCATTACTTATTTGTGTTATTTGTTGTTCATGTTTTCTTTATAGGTAGTAACTTTTCTTTTCAAAGAGTTGTTGAATGCATGTTTGTTGATTGCATAAGACAAAATAAAGGAGTGATTTAATATTATATTGTGATTGTGGAAATATTTATTGGATTTTAATAAGAGACCTCTTCTTAAACAAGAATAAGAGCGGTGTAAGCTTACTACATTTTCTTATTGTTTCTAATTATTTCACATCTTTGAACATCCTAATTTAATATATGATTTCCTGGTTAAAAGGAAACTCTTAAAACCAACTTAATTGAAAGGAATCGGACTTATTTTCCTTTTATAGAAAACCAAGTTACCAATAATAATATAGATTCTAGGGCCTTGGTTGTAGTTTTGGATATTGTATTATTCAAGGCCATTGAAAATAAAAATAGGATTTGAATAATTGAGCGAAAATCCATTAGTAGGAAGTGGCACTTCTTGATAAAGTGTGCCTCACAGGTGTGTCAAGCACAAGTTCAAGCTGAGTAAGTAATTGAGACTATCCTCTCATTACTTTCCTAGTGGGATATGCATGTATGGGAGCTTTAGGATAAGTGGAAAGTACTAAAGGTGACATCAAATACCTCTGAAGTTTCATGTCTAGGACTTGGTCCTACATTTCCTACTGATACACAAACACCTAACCCATGATTGTTATGTCAAACTACCGATTTTGAAGTGGTAACCATAGTTTATTGTCCTAGGATTCTCTTGGGTGACTGCGAGTGATAAGTTCTTGTGGTACTTAAGATAGACACATAACAACCACTTCATCTTCCCTAGAGGGTTCCCATGTTTACAAGGGTACTTCCACCTTGGGTGATTGTTTCTTGAGGGTTACTGTAATTGCATCTCACACTTTCGTTTGTTGGAATTGGGCACTATTCATCCTAGATTGAATTTTGAAGGCCCATTTAAACTCTTCAATATTTTTTCTTTAGGTCCTAACCACCCTAGACTAATCCTTGGGAGAGTGGTGTCACTTATGGAATCTTCAAGAATTTTTTTATCTAAGTGTGGTTGAATTGAGCATTAGATTATATATTTTGTTTCTCATGATATTGTTTGAGTCAAGGTGGTAGAAAAACCTCATCATAGGTTTACTAGAGTTATCTCACCATATAGCATGGAATTTCCTTCCATTATGAGAAATATAGATAAACCAAAATCTTTCCCCCAGGGGTCAGATCAAAAGAATTGAGAGATTTCATACAATCCCATGAGGGAGAAAGAGGAATAAAATAGTAACACTAATGAACTATCATAATAAGGGTACCTAAGAAGTCCTAATGGTCATGTATCAATACCCAGAAGGGTCTCATCTCCTAATATTGAATAATATCTTGGTTTGATTGAGATTGAGGACCTAATAGACCCTATGACTATTGTTGATTTCAACCTACCCTTCACTGAATACCAGATCCCATCATTCATTCACCATGGTAACTTTGGAAATAAAGGCTACATCATGCACTCCAATACCTTATACTAGTGGTGTAACAATAAAATAATAAATTAATATTAATATTAATTTATTATTTATTAAAAGACTATATAAAGTCAACAGTCATGCCTTTTTACAAAAAGGTGCATGACGGGATTATATTAAGCCCAAGCCGATGTAACTATTCATCATCTATCATATAATACATTGTTACATTACTATTGATCCAATTATGGACCACTTACATTACTTACACTGGTTTTCTCATAAAAACAATATTTTACTGTTCCATTGATATTAGAGCCTCATTTGCTGATCCGAGAATTTGGCCATAATTATCAGATCTTATCTTATTTTTGGCTTGTAGCCTTACACTATAGTTTCCCTAAATCAAAACTCCTCGCTAACCCACACTCTCCTCCACCACTGGCACACACTCGTGTTAACCCTCCAAATTGCTCCACGCAACTCCCTCGCTTTTGTTGCTTCTCGTTCCAACCTGCTACTCCACACCACCCCCATGTGCTGCCACTTCTCCTCCACAGTTTCTCTTCTACTCCCTTCAGCTCCTGCTCCTCCACTCCCTCCCGCCAACTCCACCTCTACTCCCGTGCAACCCCTTCCTTCTGCCACCTCCATCTCCATTGTGATACTACTTCCATCCTGCCTGTGATACACAACCATTATTCCCTTCTGCCTTCACTACATAACCAGCGTTCCCTCCTGCATGTGTTACACAACCATCGTTCCCTCCTTCCTGCTCTACAAAACCATCACTCCACCTCCCAAACGCCATCCTCTTAGCTCTCTTGCTGCACCCTCACCTTTGTGTGTTCCTCCTACCTACCTTTTCGGCTTGTATCCTCCTCTATGTCTCCCCATCCTCACATCACCAGCACATCTCCTCTCTTTCGACCGCACCATAGTCCCACTCCTGCGTGCTCCACCCTCCCCCTTCCAATGTTCTCTCCCTCCTATGATCCACCCCCCATCTCCATTTCAACCTCGATTGCCATCAATTCCCTTCTTCACTCCATAATTCATCACACACAGTGCACCATCCTACGCACTACCCAACGCATCCACCTACGCCCACCATCCAAGCAGGCTGTACACTTAAAAATTCAAAATTAATAAATAAAATATTTATTTATTATATAATAAATTTTATTAAGAACCTCCAAGTTAATATATATATATATATATATATATATATACAATAATAATAATTCTAATAATAATAATTATTATTATTATTATCATCTTCTCGGAAGTCGACTTTACACAATCGAAAAATATTTTAATAATAATAAATTATTATATCGAAACAAAGTAGATATTATAAACTTATTATTTGGAAAAATAATAAATATTTTGAGAAAAAAGATTTTTTTTAAAAGTCCAAAAGACCCACATTGGGATTATTACACATTTTTGGGACTACCCAGTGTCCAGGAAAGAAGAAGAAAAAAAAGAGTTAAAAGGAAAATCAACTATCCTCAAAGAACACCAAAAGTCAGGAATTATGGTGAATTCTAAATAAGAATTGCAGTCCCAACTACAAGTAGCATTGGACAAAGTCTTTGACATGACGAGGTTGGATATTTCTAAGGGATTAATAGAGCAGGAGAATCATTATCTAAAAATTCATATTAAGAGATTATCTACTCAAATTGAGGAATTAATGAGTAAAAA
Organism: Pseudotsuga menziesii; assembly: GCA_001517045.1. Lineage (NCBI taxonomy): Eukaryota > Viridiplantae > Streptophyta > Pinopsida > Pinales > Pinaceae > Pseudotsuga > Pseudotsuga menziesii. The sequence continues at coordinate 159,843 of LPNX010644388.1, read as the reverse complement.
GTATACCAATCAGAATCTACAAAACCAAAAAATCATGAAAGATACAGTCAAGAATAAAGAGTAAATAAAACGGTTAAACAAAATCATCAAGGAAAAAGATGCCAAAATCACGCAAATTCAGATAAAAGTAAGATACCAAGAAGCAGAGAATTATCGCCTTCAACAATAGAATAAGGAACTCCAATAAAAAGAGGACGACTCAAAAAAAGCACACAAGTTGGGAATTACGAAAGTCAATAACACATTAACAAGTAATACTAAAGAAATATATTGATTAAGAAATCATAATAAAATATTAGTTACGAAGATCAAGAAGTTAAAGAGTACCAAGAAGGAAGACAACTCGAATGAAGACATCAAAGGAAAAGTCCTAGAAAAGCAAGAAGAAAATCAATGCCTTCTAAATCTTAATCAAGAACTACAGAAACAAATTGAGAAGTTAAAATAGGAAAAAAAATTGCACGACAAAAGGTTCGAGAAGATTCAGAGTAAAAAAAATCTACTGGAGAATAAAATAGCACAAATCCAGAAAGAAGCATCCAGACTCTCTGAAAAACAAAGTCAATGGGTGAAGAGGTAGATCTTACTTGGCCATCCATAAAAGGTATTCTATTTTCTATTCTATTTGCATCTAAGGCAGACTTGATAAAGCTAGCTTCCCTTCCGTCACCTTGATCAGACTAGCTATCCTCATCCTGGATTTTGCATGGATCCTTCTCTCCCCTTTTATTCTGGTTTTTTAGTTAAAAATAATTGTGCTAGACCCTAACTCAAAAGCGGGCTGTCAATTCATCACTCTAAATAATGGCTCTATAGGAGACCATGGAATCAGGGTTTAGGAGTAGCCTCGCATGTCTTATTCCCCTGTGAGTAGGCCCCTCCCCATGTCAATTGACTAGTCTGTTGGGTGATGATGTTTTCATTGAGGAAGTAAATTTAGTCATCATCACAGATAAAAAATAAGTCAATACATCTAAAGAAAAAACAACAAGAACTCTTTATCGACACACCAATTATAAACGTTATTTTGACCAATGACAGGGTCAAAATGAACACGTGGAGGAAATATGATGTTAGATGAGCAAGAAGAACAAATCAAAATACAAAAAAAAAAGACCTATCCCACAAAGTGATCAAATATATTCGATAAAAATAGATTTGGGATGGACCATAGCAAAGACGATGCAACTATTTTTTGGGGAATTTGTAACTCGTATTGCCTCGTTTAATCACATGTCACAATGACTAAACACAAAAGATTGAGAGATAACATTACAAGAAAAATCAGACGTAATCATTGTCATCAAATAAGCTTTGATGACAAAGCTTCCCTTAAGGGGAAGGCAATGTAACAATGAAATAATAAATTAATATTAATATTAATTTATTATTAATTAAAAGACTATCTAAAGTCAATAGTCATGCCCTTTTACGAAAAGGTGCATGGCGAGATTATATTAAGCCCAAACCTATGTAACTATTCACCATATATCATACAATACATTTTTACATTACTATTGATCCATTTATGGACCACTTACGTTACTTACATTGGGTTTTCCCGTAAAAACAGTATTTTATTGTTCTAAGTGGGATAACATGAGTAATACTTGTGGGATTTTATGGGATGGGGGAATCCAAGCCCCTAGGTATGGTGCTACTATGGGAGGAGTCACTATGGTAGTTTCAAGCATCCTAGTTGCTAGTATGTTTCCTTCCATTTTTGGAGTATCTTAGGGAGGTTATTTTCCCTCTGTTATAACTCTTAATATTGGATCTAGAGATTCAACATATTCCCCTAAAGCTAGAACCCCTTTCTCCTTTAGAATTTTGTTGGCTCAAAAGCCTCATGTAGCTATTAGTGACTCTCCTATTTTTCCTAATTTTATCATACCAATAGAAATTTCTCCAGGACCCTTCAATGCATTCCCATTTGGAGGAGGATATATTCTCATGTCTATTCCATTTGTAAGAAATGAAGGTACCCATAGCTTTAGTATGCCTCAGGAAAGTAAACCCTTTCCCGGAATGAGAGGCATGATCAATAGGGCCTTCTTGTCATATGAAAAAAAATTGTTTAGTTATCATCAAAACCATGGCACCTAGATAAACTCATATTACATTATTCATAGTGTTTATACATTGAGTTATTATTTTTTCAACACAAACCAATTGTTAGTATACACCCTTGGGAGTTCGAATTAGTTTTCTCAATTGGAATTTTCATTCCTTGCAACTTTGAATTTCTCAGATCTAACGAAGCTAACATATGATCCAATGATGCATAATCCTAATTGGACCCTTGCCCCAACCAAGTTACCTTTTATACATACAAAAGTATGAAGGGAAAGTTGGAGAATACCTTACCATTCATCTAATGAAATTTCATCTTTGATGTTTGTCAAACTCACTATATATGGAAGCATTAGGATAAGGAATTTCTATAGAAATTTGATCAGTGTAGTGACAAAATGGCAAATCAATATCCTAAGAAATTCATTCCATAATTTGAAGGCCTTAGAGATAACATTTCTAAATCATTTTCAACTTTCTGTGTGACTATGAAACATGGCCTGAACTCTTGACCTCTTTTTGGTAAGACAAACCCACTCATATATTCAACTACATTCATGAGTTCCTAAGGGGACATTGGTTGATTAAGTCCTAGATCCCCGATGAGTTCCTAGTGGATTGGTTCATAAATTATTGGTTACGATAAATTGTAAAAGATGCTCCATTGTCAGGGGTGATGATTGAGGAACACTGCTAGTACCAGGGCCCAACAATTGGACTTGGTGTATTCCCATTCAAGGATGATTCATGAAAAAATTCCCATGTATATTGGGATATATACATATCCTACCAATCCTACACCTTAACAACATGATGACTATGTGATTGGTTCAGTGAACAATGTCACAGAAAACCGAGTAACAAACCAAATAAGACGTGTCCTTAAATTTGAATATGCAGATAGAAACACAAGCTATTAACAATACCCCTATTCCCACTCAATACTCTAATGTTCTTTCAGTGTAGACATATAAACCTAAGGTTAAAGAGAAGCCTAGAGGAGAAAAGAAAGGAAAGACTAAAAATAATGGGAATGGGGGAAATAATGAAAATAACAATAACTCAAGAATGATAAAAAGAAGGCCAAATTTCCATGTAGAATTTTCATGGAAGACCAATTGATTACCTTTTCCTCAAGATGGAGATGCCCAAGAGTAGTTGGTGTAATGAGATGCTCATTAGCAATGGTCATTGGTGTAATGAGATGCTCCTTAGCAACTTGAAATTCTAGAAAAACCTTTCCCTACTCAAAACCAACTTATGGTTGCTGGAGTTATTCACAACACTACATCACTACAAGGGGGAAACCAAGTCACTCCCCCACAAGGGGGAAACCCATTCAATATGAACATATACATGTGTAATGTTGAAGTGAATGTCTAGGCCATAGTTCATAATTACGAAGTACCTTATTCTATTTTTAAAGGAAAAGAAGTGTCTACATATGAGATGTCAAACCCTCTTCGTATAGAGAAAATGAAAAAATTATACAATGCATGCATCCCAAAAGGTGTGTTTAAGAGGTCTAAGAATAACCCTAGTTATGCTCGAGCATCTAAAAATTAAAATTTTGTTGAATATTCTCCCCAAGTCCCATGTATGATGTCGAATATAGAAGTTCTCCGAAGATTCCCTATCTAGAGAAAGCCATTGTTATTATTTATTGGCAATTGAAACCCTATGAACTCGCAACTTATAACATTTGGATTTGAAAATTAGAAGCCTCATCTTCCCCATTCAATTGGTTTCTAGGTTCAAGTTTCAACTTGAGGATCAAACATATTCTAGGCTATGGTATATGAGGGGCATTTCACTTGTGTTATGTCCTTATCATGTTGGAAAGCTATCATATCACTTAAGAATATTCCACCATTGATGATGCTAAAATATTTTTATGGGAATTTTTTTAGGCCTCAAGGGGGTTATCCTCGTGCTACTTGTCAAGTTAAGGGAAAAAAATGTGTCCATAAAGGTTGAGGTTGTAGACACTCCTTTGATTGTAACCCCCTCTTAGGTTGTATCTATACTTACGCCATGATAGAAATTATGTCTCTAGTCTTTTGCATTATGTGTTTCCCTTACCAACAAAATATTGTGGCAATAGGCAATCTATATTACTGTAGATACGAAACACCTACCTCGGTGGGACATAATATCCCATTTGTTAACAATTCCACAAAGGATTATGAAAATGCTAGTGTTGGGATGTACTCGACCTTGATGGGAACTTTTAATCTTCCTCCATCCATTTCATATATTGACTCTATCCCTATATATGATATTTCTCCAAACACCACTAACCTTATGGACAAAGTGTGCTAATTCAAAACATTGTATTTTGAAGATCCATGGGTAGTGCCAAATTTCTCATTTTTAGCACAAGAAAATGGATACATAGGGATATCCATGAATGTCTATAAAATCAATCACTTATCAAGTTGGCCAATTAGCCACTTCATCCACCGATTATATTTCTCTAGTAATGTGGAAATATGATCCTCTCACATTTCCCATATGGGCTACCAAATATTCTTCTAATCATTATTTATTAGATATGGTTATTCCTTTATATGAAGATATATTAAATTCCATGTTTGGAACTAAGAATACCTAGAAATATATGCATCAAAGGTCATATTTTATTCCCAAGATGAATGGAATGAAGGTTGATAACAATGGTATCATCATACCTAGAAACATTGATTGGTATGTTATCTCCCTTGAAACACATGATATTTACGCAAATGGGAACATGGATAACATCTCTAAAACCATACCAATTAACATTTACAAGAAACTTGATGTCATTGAGAACGTCTTGATTGGAGCATATTGTTCCCTTGAGGAAATCAAAATTTATACTGTTGTATTTGAAGAATTACAACATTTTTTCCTAGACATATGAATAAATTCCAATTATTGATCTAAGTATTTTCAAACATGAAATTAATGCATATCCCAATATGAAAAGTATTTGATAGTAGTTGCAACCAATCAACCCTTGGAGGTGGTTGTCACTAAAGAAGAGGTGGGAAAAGTGCTAAAAGCAAGTTTTGTCTACTCAGTGCTCTTAACCAAATGACTATTCATTATGGTTCCTATTGATAAAAAATAAGGAACTCTTCACGCCTACAATGATTTTAGGGACTTGAAGAAGTGTTGTCCAAAAGAAAACTATCCCACCCCCTTCATTGAAAAGATCATTAATGAGTGTGCCAAAAACAAAACAAAAATTATCCACGGAAGATCAACACAATTTGTTTTATGGTTACAAACATATTCAAGGTTTTACTAGAATATCAACACAATACTACTAATTTTATTTTTCCTCGGGGAAATTTTGCTTATAGAAAAAATCCTTTTCATTTATAAATTCTGGAGCTACATTTCAACGAGCTATTTCATATGCATTTCATGACATTAAAAGTATAGTTGAATCGTACCTCAATGTTTTGATTGCTTGAGGGAATGATCATCCCAATCACCTTCAAGTAGTATTTATTATATATGGACATCGCTGGCCACCCACCTAGTCCATTGGCTAAAACATAGTGTTGGCCCTAGGAAAAGATAGGAAAAATTCAGTAAGAATTTTTCTTAGGAATATAAAGAGTCTGGTCATGTGACAAAGGAAGATGTGACGGAGGAAGAGCTATGACAAAAGAAACAGCTGTAGAGGAAGCTGCAACAGAAGGGAAGCTACAAGGAAAGCATTTATGGGAGAAAGATCTACGATAGAAGAATTAGTCATAAGTGAATCTGCAATAGAAGTAGTTGCAAGGGAAGAGTTCGTGACAGAAGGGAAGATGCGACGAGATCAGGCACAATGGAAGGAACCATGATAGAAGAATATGTGCATCGGTTGAAAAGGACAACTTGAGAAAACGTAAGTAAGAATTCATTTCGGATAATAATTGCTTAAGGGAATAAAACATATCTATATTTTGGTCTGATAGTGCCTACTAACAGTTGTAACTAAATGTACAAGAATAGGAATGACAACCTGTCGGTTAACAGAATGAAGTTGACTGATTATGACATGTAAGAGTCTATAAAAAGGTAGAACCCAAGCTATGTGCGGGTTACTTACTGCCTCGTATTTACACACTTAGAGAGTTGCATGCTCTTGCTAGGTCGTTGCTGGTTTTTTGTATTAGAAGAGAGGTAGAGTCGAAGAGTTGTAGAGGAGAGAGATTCAATCCAGGCTGTGTGTGGATCGACAATAGGGTGAAGGAGAGGAAATTGCAGGGACCTAAGACTAGAGAGCATGAGAGGAGAGAGAATTATGTATAGATTGTAGAAGAAGATCTAGAACAGAGTCTGCAAGCTGAGTGTGCAGACGAAAGGTGCCATATATTTGTCATTCCAGATGAAGAGTGCCTTTGTGGTTTTTGCCGAATGGGTTTCCATGTTAAATGTTGTATATGTGTATGTTTGATGAATGTTGTTATGTTAGATGGATGTATGTATGTCTATTTTCTTATGAATGAGTCCTTGTATGCATCTGTTGCACTGTTGTTAGTTGGAATCGCCAATAAGGAATTATATTAACTATTATAATCTCTGTTGACAGAAAAGTAGAGTCATATCTTGAATGCATGAAATAATAATAAGTAATATAACAATTGTCTTCGATCAAGCAAGATAGTAAGTTTCCAAGGAAGAGGAAATCCCCACATAGCTGCAGAAACCTAGTTCTGGAAGTTACCCATAAGAGATATCTCACGTGACACTGCATCTATGATGCAGGTGCTGCCAACTAAGCCCTACTCTGTCGAGCCCATATCAGGGGATTTGTTGATGGACAAATAAGGATATGAACCTGGGTCAAAGGGAGAAACGTCGACAAATGGTTTGTAGAATAAAAGAAGCAATATAGGTTGCATAGAAAATTGAAGATGCATAGGCACTATGTGTCAATGAATTTGAACAAGTTTCTCAGACTTCGGAAGCGTTAATAGACAATGCTGAGTTAGAGAAAGTCATAGAGCAGTAGGCCACTGCTGAGATAGAGGCATATCATATGAAGAATGAGATGAAGAAATTTCCCTTAGCACAGGATATAGATAATTCTACTGAGATGAAGAAATTTCCCTTAGCATAGAATATGGATAAGTCTACTAAGATGAAGAAATTTCCCTTAGCATAGAATATGGATAGGCTACTAAGATGAAGAAACTTCAACAGCAAGTTGCAGTGCCGTGCACTCAACAACAACAGAGGACTGAAAAAGTCGTAGAATTGATGGTTGAACTAGAAATAGTTACATTCATTATTCAACCTGTAAAGGGAAAAGTGTGACAAGTAGTAGAGTCCGGAGGACTTACAATGTTAGAACACATCGATTCTAACCTTGTGGAAAATTTGCAGAAGGAAAAATAATATGTGTGACAGGAAACAGAGAAGATAGTGAAAATATTCCAATATTTTCAAAGTAAAGTCATCATGACTGAAGGGATTGATTGGTGTGGCTTGGGATGAGCCACAGGTGAGTGTTAGGGGCTTGTTGGATCTAGGAAAATATAGGTAGAATTCAGTTAGAGTTCTGCTCGAGAGTATGAATATTCTGATCTCGCGATAGAGGAAGCTATGATAAAGGAAGAGTTAGGACAGAAGAAACAACTGTAGAGGAATTTGTGATAGAAGGGAAGCTATGATGAAGGTAGATGTGGGAGAAAGATCTATGACAAAAGAAGTAGTTGTAGAAGGGAAGCTGCAATAGAATAAATCACAAGGGAAGAGTTCGTGACAGAAGGGAATATGAGACGAGATCAGTGGTGATGGAAGGAACCATGATAGAAGAAGTCATGCAGCGGTTGAAAAGGATAGCTTGAGAAAACATGGGTAAGAAGTCAGTTAGGATAATGCATGCTTCATACAATAAAGCATATTTGTATTTTGGGTCTATAATGCCTACTAATAATTGTAACTAAATGTATGAGAATAGGAATGAAAGCTTGTCATCTAATAGAATGAAGTCAATTGACTACGACGTGTAAGAGTCCATAAAAGGGGGTGTTTGTGCCAGAAATTGTTTCCAAGGCTATGAAGAAACAAGCCAACACAATCTCAAATATCTAAACAAGCAAACTAGGTTTTAGGGTTTCTAAAAGGTTTTGTGGTTGTAAAGTCTGGTGGCTGAAGGAAATACATTCATGAGTCAAGCAGGAACTAAATCATAAATAAATAAGCACAGAGATGCATAATATAATCAACAAGTACCAATCAAAGTATAATCTTAAAGTTCATTCATAACTGAAAACCATTACAAGTAAAGAAACCATAAACCAGCAATGAATATATCAGTCAAGTAACTAAACAAGCTCAAAATGAAGCTAAAACATAAACTGAAGGGTGATCAAGATCATATATTTCATAGTTCTATTCACAAATAAACATGAGAGTTATGTACTTAACTCATCAACAAGTCCAAGACCTCCTTAGCCAGCCAAAAAGTAGAACCCCTCTTCTGTCCCTTTGTCGCTCTTTTATAATTACAATGAAATAGTTATATCTTCCCTTCATTAGGTCGAAATTGAAACTACCCAGTAGTTACATTAACTAACTTTCAACTAATTGACTAAAAATAGTAAATCGGATTCCTCGCAAATATGGCGAATTTCTGGAAAATAGGTGTCAAAGAAGCTTCCATATCTCTCAATTCGTGACACCTGTGTAAAAACTGAGAGAGATTTTTGTGAATGGGTCCGTGATGGACAAAAACCTCTCTTGGTTTTGAAAAATTCATCTCCAGTCAATCAAAATCTGCCCCGCAAGATGAATACTAAAACAGAAAAATATTAAATATTTAAAATCCCTGAAAAATAGGCTGCAAAGATTAAACTGAATCTTTCAAACCTTGATAGCTGTTGAAAAAATGAGAGAGGTTTTTGTATATGGGTATATTATGAACAAAACCTCTTTTTGTTTTCAAAAATTCCTCTCCATCAGCTCGTGATCTTCATTTTACTTCAATAACCCAAAACAGGAAAAACTAAGCAGAATTCTCAGTGATCTTTGCATTTCACTGTAAACTAGATGTTGCTTAGATTCATAATATTCTTTTGATGGTAGAGCTGGTATTTGGAACTCCTATATTCCATGACTGAATATCCATTGGCATATCTCTCTGATTATGATCATGCCATTCTTCTTTTTCTAGCATTCTCTGTTTAAATTTTCTGTTGCCATTTGGTGTTTTCCTGATTAATTGTTTCTGCAGGTGTAATTTCATCCCTCAACTGTTGGTCTTCAGAATAATAAAATTCAGTCTCCTTTTGCTGTTTTTATTTCAACAATTCATCCCTTAATTCCAGAAATACAATAGATAGCTTTGTGTCAGTGAGGATGGGCTCTTTTACTGCTATCAATGGCTTTTCATCTGAAGAATCATCATCAAGAATAGTCCCTTCTTTTGTATTTAGCCTAGGGTTTAAAAGATTTTTCATACTCAGCCTTAACTTGTTTCTTGACCTGGTTTTGGTCTCCATGTTGAGGCAAGTTCTCCCATCATCTTCAAACTTTTACCTTCATGTTTAACTGTAGAAAACTCTATAGCTGCAACTTTGGCCTTCTTTTTCTTTGACTTCTTTGTTTTATCTTCTTGATTGTAGCATTCTCTATATTTGCTAACCCTAGCTTCAGTTTTGACAGTGAATTCATCTTCCTCCAACAGATATCCCTCATCCTCAGATAAGATAGTGATGGGACTCCTTTGCTGGTCCTGGATGTTTTCTTCCTTTACAGCGATCTTCTCTATGACCATCGTTTTCTCCTTACTGTAAGTTTCTGCTGTTGCCCTATCTTGTACAGGATGATCTTCCTTTTCTGTAAATAGTGAACCTTTACCTTTACTGTCAGCTGAAAACTTTTGAGGTTCATAATCTTCCTTCGAGGGCTCTGGTGCTTCTTCAAGTTTCTAAGGCTTTGATAATCAGCTTTCTTCAATTCTTCTTGACTGTTTTCTCTTGATTTTTCTAACAGTTTGTTTTTATTTTCAATGTAGGACAGGATTTACATCAGGCTTGAGTAATTTTTTAGGTCAACAAAGTACCACGAACTCTTCAAGGGAACTGCTACTGAAACTAACCATCATCCAAGCTATTCATTTTGATGCTAGACCTTCTCTAGAATGAAAGAAAACAACTGTGTGTTATGGCTTTGCTCAAAATAGTTCACTTGGCTCCTTTTAATGTCACTTATGAGTTATCTATTTGCAAAAAGGACTTTGCATTAGTGCTCTCAAAAGCCTGCTTCTTAAATCAACTTGTGAATGTATAACCAGTGGATGGAAAGATATGAGGACAATTTGATCTCTGCTAGCTTTCTGCTCCAACTTAACACCAAAACCAGTAAGCTTCTAGCACCTAATCAGACTAGGCCTTCAGGCAATTTGATATGCTGAACTCACTTATTGCATTGGTTACAAGTAACTAGTAACTCTTTGAAACTATGGTCGCCACAAACTGAACAGAGCTTCATCTTGCCACAATTTCAAGTCTTGACAGGGTAATTGTTTAATGAAACTACTATTTTTCAACTTATCATTTTCCAAAGCATTCCAAAACCCTTTTATATTGGTATTTGATCGCAGGGAGTTTGTTAACAGCATCAATTACAACTTTCCTTAATCAATTTTATCATAACAAGCTTTAAAGAAGAAATCCCCAATTTGGCTGCCACTATCAGGTTAATGCGGAATACCTTATTCCTGTCTTGTTGTAGATGCTTAAAATCACTCCTTGCGCTATCTGGTTGTCAAATTAAACTATATGAGTGTCTTCAGGTGCCTAATTTGCTTCCAGCTAGCGGAACGAGAAAGCCCTAATTCCTCTGTGTAACTGTGAAAACCTTGAATCTCTTTTGCAACTATAACTTCCGGATTTATTGCAAATATCCTCGGTCCACTTAGTCTCCAGCTTCTTAATATTTAATTTAGAACCTCTTTCCCGAAAATCTTGCCTTATTTCACTCATTATCATCATTTGCCATAAATTTGCATACAGTTGCTAGAACAGTTGCCAGAATCTCCCTCACATGAAACTAGACACCTGTTTACATGAAAAAAACTTGGCAAAACACATATCAAACATGACCAATGAAGTATTTAACACTTTAGGAACGAAATCCCCAAAAAATCGGACTGAAAAATGACCATTTTGGCAAAAAACGATTTTCCTGTAGCGCCGCATTGTAATTTTTTGGCCGTTGCGCTACAAGAATATTTTAAAACCAATTTAGGCACTTTTTAGCCATTAATTCCATTTTGAATGAGGTTTTTATGGTAAACTTTGATCATGGTGTTATTTGTGAACCAATTAATCCATATAAATCCTTTAGAACCCTTCAAAACCTAAAGAAACAAAAAATAATAAAAATCTAAAGGCAAAACTCGAAAATTTCACTCAAAACCAAAAATTTTCTAAAGTAAGTAAAAGAGAAAATTTAAGCATATGAGCAAACCTAAAATAAAAATCACAAACAAAATATAAAATTGAAGAAAACAAGTTCATGACTTAACATCTGCCTCCAGCTGCGGGATGAAGTCCTCCCTGTGAGGCTTCAAGAACTTGTACACCAGTGCCTTCTCTTCTACTACCTACTAGTCTGCAAAATATACATTGGGCTATGGATTCTTTATTCAATCCATCACACACTGATATATACAATGAAAATCAAATCTCTTTCGTGAGGAATCTTCCATTTACTAAATCAAATTGTAATCACATTTCCAATGTAACCAGGAAAAAATTTCATCAACCCACCAAAACTTGTTTCCAACTCCAAATATATATATAATCAGAAATATTGGAAAACATGAAGAGTAATGATCTAACAACTTATACTCACTTTCATCAAATGGTGTCTCTGAAATAACAGATTTATAACCTGGTGATGACTCTAAATAATCTGCTACTGGATCATAAAAATTTCCATAAGTTACTTCTTCCTGCTCTATGAAAAAGACAGGCTGTCCATAAGAATATTTTGTTCCATGAATATCAATCAGGCATTGGTGAAAAAAGACATCAGGATCAGCCTGAATTTTCTCCATAATTTTTTGGATAGTATTATCAATAATGTCAACACTTTGAACCTCCTTTTCCACACTGTCTTCAAATGAATGACTATCAAGCATTGGTTTTTGATGTTCAAGGATAATAGACTGAATGCATTCTTGAATCTGCTGATCAGATTGTGACATATCACACACCTCACAAATTTCTGGGTCTTTCTTTTCAATTTCATCATCATATTTATTAAAAATTAGAGCATCTTCATAATAATTTTGAACAGCAGATTTATCATAACCATGAATATAAGCAACTTCTGAAAAAATGTGAACATCCTCACCTTCATCGATTTTAGTATCAAAACCAAAAGGATTAGAATCTAATTCATCACAGAATTCTTGTCTTGGAACCCTAATCTCTTCATCATAACAAGGAGCATTCTGAGAAATTTCGAATGATGATGCTAAAGTTCATCTTTTCCTTCAATATAAAGCTGATCTTTAACACAATAATGATCTTCAAAAGTTTGTTGAACTAGAGATTGATCTTCAAAAGGATTAGCATTCAAACGGTTATTATAGCTGTTGAAGTCATTATGAGAATGTTCCAAACTATCTCTACTGATCTCATCACTTGAATAATCCTCAAACTGACTTAACACAACAACTTGACTATCATAATGATCATGGCATTCTTCCTTGACAGCAGTATCTGAAAATGTTACCTTTTCATCTTCAACAAATTCTGAAACTTCAACTTCTTCATGACATGTTTTGAACCCTTGATTGTACTCATTGTCATGATTTTTTAAATCAGAAATTGTATGATAAACATCAGCCAGCTCACAACAATCTTTTAAAAAGAGTTTAGCTGAGAACAGATACTTACAATGTTTCTGAAAACATGTGTGGAATTCTTTTAGTGAGGAGATACTAGCAACGGGAAGAGAAAAATACCAATCTCGTGCATCTTGTTCAAGTGAATACATGAACATCTTCATGAGCACATCTTCATGCTGGATATTTAACTGGACCATACAATGATGAAATTTGATGAGGTGATCTGAAGGATTTTCCTCTTTGCTTTCCCTAAATCGTGGAAGACAATCTCCCCAAACATCCATAGTAGGTACTGGATTTGGAAAACCTAGAATATCAGAAAAATTGAAAGGTGCAAACCTTCGAGCCAGAATAGCTTCCATGGGCATCGACCTCTACATCTTGAAATAGTGGAGTCACCAATCAATTTGTCAAGACAGATTTTGTTTCTTCTCCTCAGAAAGAGAAAGGGTTGACAGTAGTTCAAATTAATTAGGGCTGCATAAAACTGGGGATGACTGAAACCTTCTAATTCTTCTAGCTGTTTTCAGTATCTACTCTGGGTCTGAAACACCCAGCTGCAATGGTGAAGTAGGTATGTTCCTGGTTCCCACTCCTCTAGTAGCCACTGTGACGAATCTGGTGAAAAGTAGCCTTAAAAATGTGCTGGTTTAAGTTCACCTCTTAAAACCAGTAAAACTGATAAGTATCCCAAGGAAAAATATGTTTTCAACTTCGTTCCCCAGCAACGGCGCCAAAGATGTTTGTGCCAGAAATTGTTTCCAAAGCTATGAAGAAACAAGCCAACACAATCTCAAATATCTAAACAAGCAAACTAGGTTTTAGGGTTTTTGAAAGGTTTTGTGGTTGTAAAGTCTGGTGGCTGAAGGGAATACATTCATGAGTCAAGCAGGAACTAAATCATAAATAAATAAGAACAAAGATGCATAATATAATCAACAAGTACCAATCAGAGTATAATCTTAAAGTTCATTCATAACTGAAAAGCATTACAAGTAAAGAAACCATAAACCAGCAATGAATATATCATTCAAGTAACTAAACAAGCTCAAAATGAAGCTAAAACATAAACTGAAGGGTGATCAAGATCATATATTTCATAGTTCTGTTCACAAATAAACATGAGAGTTATGTACTTAACGCATCAACAAGTCCAAGACCTCCTTAGCCAGCCAAAAAGTAGAACCCCTCTTCTGTTCCTTTGTCCCTCTTTTATAATTACAAAGAATTAGTTCTATCTTCCCTTCATTAGGTCTAAATTGAAACTACCTAGCAGTTACATTAACTAACTTTCAACTAATTGACTAAAAATAGTAAATCGGATTCCTGGCAAATATGGCGAATTTCTGGAAAATAGGTGTCAAAGAAGCTTCCATATCTCTCAATTAGTGACACCTATGTAAACAATGATAGATTTTTTTGTGAATGGGTCCGTGATGGAAAAAAACCTCTCTTGGTGTTTAAAAATTCATCTCCAGTCAATCAGAACCTGCCCTACAATATGAATACTAAAACAGGAAAATATTAAATATTTAAAATCCCTGAAAAATAGGCTGCAACGATTAACCAGAATATTTCAAACCTTGATAGATGTTGCAAAACTGAGAGAGGTTTTTGTATATGGGTATCTTATGAACAAAAACCTCTTTTTTTTTTCAAAAATTCCTCTCCATCTGCTCGTGATATGCATTTGACTTCAATAACCCAAAACAAGAAAAACTAAGCAGAATTCTCAGTGATCTTTGCATTTCACTGTAAACTGGATGCTGCTTAGATTCATAATCTTATTTTGCTGGTAGAGCTGGTATTTGGACCTCCTGTATTCCATGACTGAATATCCATTGGCATATCTCTCTGATTATGTTCATGCCATTCTTCTTTTTCCAGCATTCTCTGTTTAAATTTTCTGTTGCCATTTGGTGTTTTCCTGATTAATTGTTTCTGCAAGTGTAATTTCATACCTCAAATGTTGGTCTTCAGAATAAGAAACTTCATTCTCCTTTTGCTATTGTTCTTTCAACAATTCATCCCTTAATTCTAGAAATACAGTAGATAGCTTTGTGTCACTGAGGCTGGGCTCTTTTACTGCTATCAATGGCTTTTCATTTGAAGAATCATCATCAAGAACAGTCACTTCTTTTGTATTTAGCCTAGGGTTTAAAATCTTTTTCATACTCAGCCTTAACTTGTTTCTTGACCTGGTTTTTGGTCTCCATGTTGAGGCAAGTTCTCCCATCATCTTCAAACTTTTACCTTCATGTTTAACTGTAGCAAACTCTATAGCTGCAACTTTGGCCTTCTTTTTCTTTGACTTCTTTGTTTTATATTCTTGACTGCAGCATTCTCTATATTTGTTAACCCTAGCTTCAGTTTTGACAGTAAATTCATCTTCCTCCAACAGATATCCCTCATCCTCAGATAAGATAGTGATGGGATTCCTTTGCTGGTCCTAGATGTTTTCTTCCTTTACAACAATCTTCTCTATGACCACAGTTTTCTCCTTACTACAAGTTTCTAATGTTGCCCTATCCTGTACAAGCTGATCTTCCTTTTCTGTAAATGGTGAACCTTTACCTTTACTGTCAGCTGAAAACTTTTGAGGTTCATAATCTTCCCTCGAGGGCTCTGGTGCTTCTTCAAGTTTCTAAGGCTTTGATAATCAGCTTTCTTTGATTCTTCTTGACTGTTTTCTCTTGATTTTCTAACAGTTTGTTTTTATTTTCAATGTAAGATAGGGTTTACATCAGGCTTGAGTAATTTTTTAGGTCAACAGAGTACCACAAACTCTTCAAGGGAACTGCTACTGAAACTAACCATCATCCAAGCTATTCATTTTGATGCTAGACCTTCTCTAGAATGAAAGAAAACAACTGTGTGTTATGGCTTTGCTCAAAACAGTTCACTTGGCTCCTTTTAATGTCACTTATGAGCTATCTATTTGCAAAATGGACTTTGCATTAGTGCTCTCAAAAGCCTGCTTCTTAAATCAACTTGTGAATGTATAACCAGTGGATGGAAAGATATGAGGACAATTTGATCTCTGCTATCTTTCTGCTCCAACTTAACACCAAAACCAGTAAGCTTCTAGCACCTAATCAGACTAGGCCTTTAGGAAATTTGATATGCTCAACTCACCTATTGCATTGGTTACAAGTAACTAGTAACTCTTTGAAACTATGGTCGCCACAAACTGAACAGAGCTTCATCTTGCCACAATTTCAAGTCTTGACAGGGTAATTGTTCATCGGAAACTGCTATTTCTCAACTTATCATTTGCCAAAGCATTCCAAAACCCTTTTAGATTGGTATTTGATTGTAGGGATTTTGTTAACAGCATCAATTACAGCTTTCCTTAATCAATTTTATCATAACAAGCTTTAAAGAAGAAATCCCCAATTTGGCTGCCACTATCAGGTTAACGCGGAATACCTTATTCTTGTCTTGTTGTAGACGCTTAAAATCACTCCTTGCATTGTCTGTTTGTCAAATTAAACTGTACAAGTGTCTTCAGGTGCCCAATTTGCTTCCAGCTGGCGGAACGAGAAAGCCCTAATTCCTCTGTGTAACTGTGAAAACCTTAAATCTCTTTTGCAACTGTAACTTCCAGATTTATTGCAAATATCTTTGCTCCACTTAGTCTCCAGCTTCTTAATATTTAATTTAGAACCTCTTTACCGAAAATCTTGCCTTATTTCGCTCATTATCATCATTCGCCATAAATTTGCATACAGTTGCTAGAACAGTTGCCAGAATCTCCCTCACATGAAACTAGACACCTGTTTACATGAAAAAAACTTGGCAAAACACATATCAAACATGACCAATGAAGTATTTAACACTTTAGGAACGAAATCCCCAAAAAATCGGACTGAAAAATGACCATTTTGGCAAAAAACGATTTTCCTGTAGCGCCGCATTGTAATTTTTTGGCCGTTGCGCTACAAGAATATTTTAAAACCAATTTAGGCACTTTTTAGCCATTAATTCCATTTTGAATGAGGTTTTTATGGTAAACTTTGATCATGGTGTTATTTGTGAACCAATTAATCCATATAAATCCTTTAGAACCCTTCAAAACCTAAAGAAACAAAAAATAATAAAAATCTAAAGGCAAAACTCGAAAATTTCACTCAAAACCAAAAATTTTCTAAAGTAAGTAAAAGAGAAAATTTAAGCATATGAGCAAACCTAAAATAAAAATCACAAACAAAATATAAAATTGAAGAAAACAAGTTCATGACTTAACAAGGGGAACCCAAGATGTTTGTGGTTTATTTACTCCCTCAAAGTTACACACTTAGAGAGTTGCGCGCTCTCGCTAGTTTGTTGCAGGTTTTTGTGTTAGAAGAGAAGTAGAGTCGAAGAGTTGAAGAGTTGTAGATAAGAGAGATTCGATCCAAGATGTGTGCGGATTGACAGTAGGGTGAAGGAGAGGAAACTGCAGAGACATGAGACTATAGATCATGAGAGGAGAGGGAATTTTGTATAGATTGTAGAAGAAGATCTAGAATAGATTTTGCAAGCTCAGTGTGCAAATGAAAGCTGCCATATATTTCTCATGCTAGATGAAGAGCACCTTTGTGGTTTTTCCTAAATGGATTTCCACGTTAAATGTTGTATATGTGTATATTTGATGAATGTGCTTATGTTGGATGAATGTATGTTGTGAATGAATGTATGTGTATTTGCTTATAAATGAGTCCTTATATGCATCTGTCACACTGTTGTTAGTTGGAATCACTAATAAGGAATTATATTAATTGTTATAATATGTGTCAATAGACAAGTAGAATTTGAATGCATGCAATTAGAATAAGTAATATAACCATCGACTTCGGTTGAGAAAGCTATTAAGGTGCCAAGGAAGTGGAAATCCCCACACAGCTACAGAAACATGGTTATGTAAGTTACCCATAAGAGATATCTCGGGTGAGACTACATCTGCATCGCAGGTTGTAATGTCCCCAAAAATTGAAAAAAAAAATTATTAGGCTAGTTAAACACCACCTATTATGGACATTATTGAACTTGCAGAATGTGTCGTACTCTATCGTACTGCTGAATTATCATAAGTTGTTCTTACGTTCTACTTCCTTACTTCAGTTATGATTATTACTGTGTTTACTCTTTTCACTTATAGTGTTGAAATGTTGCTTACTTAAGCTATTCTTATGGTTACGCATGGCTATGTATTAAATACTTTGATGATCGAATGCTTTGCTATTTTTCATGTGCTTATGTTGTATACCTGGTTCTAACTTAAATTTGTTTCTAGAACCAAAGTGGGTGGAGTGGCGGGACTAGTTCTCCCATGTACTACCTGAGAGGTAAAATTCTTTACTTGTCTAGCGAGATTACTTAGTTCTATTGAACTAAAGCATTCTTAACTTGGTTACGTGCAGGTGTTCTTAGCTACGGTAAACTTGTTATGAAAAACTGAACGCTTGGTCACTAGTCTTCATACTTGCTGCTAGTGACACCTATTGGTTGTTTATTACTGTTCTTTTTAGACTTGTAGTATTGACAAGTTCAATACCATACCTATCATTGCATGACACGACTCGGTAATTTTAATGGAATTTAAAGTTCTTGCGGTAATTATTATCAACTTCTCATACCCTAGTTTATTTGTATTACATGTTTATTTTATTTAAAGTACTAACATATATTTTTACTCTTAACAGGTTTATAACTTGGGTTAATGACCAATTCTTGGTTTTATAAATAACAAATTTACCATGGCATATCTCATATGCCATGGACCTAGGCCTGGAGCCTAAGGATCTCAATGAGCTTTGATTCTAAGGATTAGAGCCTAAGGTTATGCGATACATATGTTAAATGTTGACCTTATATCCATTTGGGGTGGCGAATATATATCATAGTTTAAACCATTGCACATTGGGGTTTAAGACTTTGCATACCATGGAGGCATTCGATAATGCAACACATGTGAACTATATGGAAGTGGGTTTGGGTTTTGATAATGACCAACAGGCTGGCACCATTAATGTGCATTGGAGTGTGTGGCAGCCCAGACTTAGGGCTTGGTTCACGATGGGCTTGGTCATTTCACAGCTCACTGCTTTCCCTTGGGTCCTGCGCAATATGGTTAATGCAACTTTCATTTGGATGACATGTATTGAAACTTGTGGTTTTTACAGCATTCATTGTTTGTTGGTAGCTTACTTCACGGTTTCATACTTCTCATTACCATTGTCTTGTTGTGGTTGCAAGTTACAAGGATGTCGAGGAGAGGCATGGTTCATAGCTTTGTAAACAAGTAGTGGCAAGGCCATTCCTTTACGGTAAGCCTGTTAACAAGTTTACACTTGTCCTCTCTTGGCTTTCATGGTTGAGACTGATTTTTATCTCATTGTTGGTTGGGGTTTTTTTGATTTTTGGTTCCAATGGGTGCATTTCATTTCGGGGTTTGACAGTGGGGTTTTCGATGGCTTTTGGGCATGAGTTTAAAATGTGATGGGATGTAATTTAAACGATGGATTTAGCCATGAAGAGAAACTTGGTGCCTTTGACAGGATCTGTGTGTAATTTGTAAGTTCGTGGTTTTGTTTTAAGTTATGTAAACAGTGGCAACACCATTGCTTGCAATGGTGCAATGGCCAAAGGAACGACTGCGTATCTTGGTTTTGGTTTCAAATTTACTATGTATAAAAACTTGTGCTGCGTTGATGTTTATTATACTGCATTGTTTCATTTTATGGTTTGTGTGTTTTATGTGGCATTCTCCTACGTTGGTTGTATTAGTTACTTGGATGATTTTAAACAGTTAGCATTGATGGCTTTTAGGGCCACGCCATGAATGGCGTTGGCACCCACCATTGTGGCTGTGATAATGAATAGCTTTAGACTTACAGTTGTTGTTTTTAATGTGTAAATGAAATATTAAGGAAGGTTGTGGGTGTAAACCCTGTGTGGCAGATCGTTGTTGTTAGTGATTCGTTGACATGGCATAAAGTAGTTTATTGAATTTACTGTGAATTTTAAAAATATGGGCCATGGCCATGGATTTACATCGTAAGGATTTGTAAAGGTCTTACGACCACTGTGTAATGATTTAAGTTGGGTTTACATCCTATGTGTAGTTAATACACCATGGATTTATAAAATATTTAGGACCCTACACGAGTTGACCCTGGGTCGTTTATGGTGTTAAGGGTTTATTATTTGCAATGGTTGTGATTTGGGAATTATGAGTGTCCACGGGATTCGATCATGTAACCTCGTTGCACTTACATAATTCTTAAATGATGCGTTGGTTATTTGTTATATGGTTGTTGTAAATTGATTAATGTGTATTAATGTTATGGTGGATTTTAATGTAATGGGGCATCGTATTTTATGTATGCAAAATGGCAAATGGGTGTCTACAGGATTCGTTCCTACGACCTCGATGCAAATGCTTGGTTATTAATTGATTTTTGTGTATGATATAAATAATGTGGTTTTTATTTATGTTGGACTTTGAAATTTATGGAGTTACAATTCTTATTATGTAGATTATGATATTCTTAGATGGATTGAATTTGTATATTTATGCCGGTTTATAACGTTGGCTATGGTATTACTGTTTATGATTTTGTAAAAAGTACTAGTATAATTATTAATTTATAAATCATGGACCATATAGGTTTTTTATTTACTTGGTCTGTTAATTAGTTTTAAGGTAATACTTAGTTAATGGAAATGATTTGGTTAATGGCAGGAGGTTTATTTGTACAGACCTTGAAAGGTATTCGTTGATTCTTGACATAGATTTAGTATGGGATATTCATAATTTGTATTAAGTCGTAATTAATGTGTTGGTAGCTTGGATTTATATTTACATTTTATAATTGTTAATATATATATTTACCAATTGTATACTAGTTAGTTTATTTTTTATTATAATTAGATAATGCTAATCTAGGTTTTAAATGAAGCTTTAGATTTGAACTAGTATTTAATTAAACATGGCTCTGCTGACAAATGAAATCTGTCAGTAGAGTATGTAGGCCCAAGAATAGCTATGTAATAGATCTAAAATAAAACCTAGTTTGTAGAAAGGACATTTTGAAACAGTAAAACATAATACAGAAGTAAAACTAAAGGCAAAACCCTTGATGGATATTTATACATGAATTAAATTTACAGAAGTGAACTAGATGAACAAACCCTGGATAAATCTAGCATATGAAATAAATTACATCCTAGGGTTATAATTTAAAATGTAAACCCTAGAAGATTTAAAACAGAAAACAAACACATAGGGTTAGAATCTATCATGTAATCATTTTCCTAATTTATCCAACATTTATTCTAGAAAATGAAATAGGCAGTCTAGGATCTCATGCCTATAAATTTAAGATCCTTTAATGGTTGAAACCTGCACACTCAAATAACCAGTATTAACAATTCATAGGAAGATCTGACCTCTGTATTAGATAACCGAATCACTTGGAAACTACCACGTTACACCCAACCATGACCCAGAACCGTTCCTGGTTTCAATCTGGATCCCCCCGAGATGGTTCCAACAAGCAAGTAGCTTAGAGCATCTAAGGTGAGGCTGTCCTAGTTTTGTATATCAGGTCTGGATCATTTCTTCTTTTTATTTTCAGGAAATTGTTCTCCAAGAATTCACTTGAGAAATAAAATAGGTAGAATAATGACTCCAAAAGATAGATGAGGTCCCCAATCCTTTCCTTGGCTCAAGACTTTATAGGAATACTTTTCAGTCAAGGGGGCAATTAAATCAAGAATTGCTTCATTTCTTGATTTAACCCTTTTCATTTAATTTAGTACTTTTAATATTTAACTTAGAAACTTTTAGCTAGTTCCTAATTTGACTTTTATAGGTATTATGCTATTTAATTTTTATCTTAATAATAATAGTAATAGATGGAAATTTTCCTTCTTTCTCATATTATTAATATTATTACTATATTTAATCTTTATACATACCATGTATAAAATACATAATAATATAACATTTGTTTAACATTTGTCTTGGGGCATCACATATTGTGATCCTTAGAAATACGACACTTTCTTCATTAAGGTCATTAAGTAGATGGTTAGGTCTACTAGGATAGGAAACTTAAACATCCTTTCATGTTGGATTCCCTCGTATAACATGGTAGTTCTTCAGTACTTGATGAGAATATAGAAATTCAAAATTTCATTTAATCACTTATAAATAAGTCTAATGAGATCATTATTTCTCTCGAGTCATTTTCACTTGGGAATCATTAATTATTTTTAGTAACTCCTAGCGCTTACCAGATCTCATACTCAACGCTAAAAACATGGAGTTGCAAACTTAGATCTATTCTAGAGCTCTTCGTTGAACACTAATGCTAGGATGTACTTGTACGATACACCTAGATATAGAATGGCCAAGGATCCGAAGTTCTAGAGCTTATGCTCAACATCAACATGGAAGGCTCCAGGGCTTATGCCCAACATTTCCAAATCTTATCTTTTCATGTGTTCCAGAGCTTCTCGCTCAACACAAATGTAAGTACTCATGTGCTCCAGAGCTCCTCGCTCAACAAAAAACATATCATCAATCATGTGCTTCAGGGTCCACGCCCAACACAAACAAGGATATATATATATCATCCATAATTGGCTTACGCCCAATATATAAAACAAATCATCATGTTCCTATGCAGTGGGGTCTTCGACCCATTATATCAAAATAAAACATCAAGATAACATCATTATCAATAGGCTCATACCTATAAGTGTTAGGTCCAAAATTCAGGATATTACATCCCTCCCCGCTTAGAACAATACCGTCCCTGGTGTTCTAGGGACTCGGAATGACATCATGAAACAAGGCGGGGTAAGCCTTTCGCATGGTGGCTTCATTCTCCCAAGTAGCCTCATCGGCTTCGAAGTGCTTCCATTGCACTTTCAATTGGACTATGATGTGCTTCTTGAGATGTACCTCTCTCTCATCCAATATATGAATAGGTTCAAGTGAAAACTCCCCTTTAGGTTCCACCAGTAATAAGGACCAATCAACTACATGTTTAGTATCCTAAACATATTTCTTTAATAACGATGCTTGGAAAAAATTATGGACTCTTATGTGTGTAGGTAATGCTAGTTCATATACCACTGGTCCTCTCTTGGCTAGTATTTCAAAAGGTCCACAAAACCTAGGTTCTAACTTACCGCACCTTCCCAAGCTCAACAAGCTTTTTTTTGCTTTTACTTTCAAGTAGACATGGTCGCCTATTTGATAATATTTATATTTCCTTTTTTTATCCATGTAAATTTACTGGTGGTCTTGTGCTTCTTTAAGGTTCACCTGGACTTGTTAGATTTTTATCATTCTAAGCTAGCATTATGATCTTAGGATCTTTAACTGAGAGAATAACATGCATAGCAATAAAACACAAGAGATAATGGACACAAAGAATTTTCCTTAGGGAAACCATAAAAGAGAAAACCCTGCAACTTCCTCAGAGATAGAATGAGCACCAACGGCAGTAGTAAAACGCAAAAAACATAAAGATGATCTCCACAGCTTCTGTCTCTCTCTCACACACTGAGAGAGATTCTCCTCTCTCACTCATGCACCCCAATAAGTGAGTGTGTGTGTGATAAATAGAGAGTCTCACTCTCTATTTATATTCTTTTGTTCACTTGAAGCGCACTCCAACATGTCGGCCTCACTTAACAATTGCTTACTAGAGCTGAAATCTTTAGGAGTGTCTAATAACCCTAGTGCACCACAACTTGTGGGGACTTTGCCCTTTGCTCAACAAGGAGGGTTAACCTTGACTTAGATGGTGGGGACTATTGCCCTAACTTATAATGACTCACCCAGGGTCGAATTCACTAGGATATTCTAATAACCCTAGGGCCCCACAACTGCGAGGACTTTAACCCTTGACAAATAGGAGGGTTACCCATAATGACTTGACATGACTTTCACATTATAGAAACTTCTTGATCGAAACATCGGGGCATGACATGAATCAATTACATTATAGACACATCCCGGAATAAACATCGGGGTACAATACATAAGATATACGGATGAATACATTCTGAAGTTACAAATACATCAACACTCCCTCTTAACTAGGAAGGTATTCTCTTGACACAATTTATCAGCACAATTATTCTTCTTTGTATCATCTAGATCATCATCGAGTTCTCGTCATCTTCATCTTCAGGTCATCTTCATCTTCAAGTCATCTTCATCTTTAGGTCATCTTCATATTCAAGTCATCTTCATCTAGATTTGTATCATCACTCAATCTGGATCATCATCGCTCGATCTAGATCATCACTGCTGGATCATCATCAAGTCTGGATCATCACTGATGGATCATCATCAAGTCTAGATCATCACTTGATCTAGATCATCACTACTGGATCATCATCAAGTCTAGATCATAACTTGATCTAGATCGTCTCTGCTAGATCATCATCAAGTCTGGATCATCACTTGATCTGGATCGTCACTACTGGATCGTCATCAAGTCTGGATCATCACTTGATCTAGATCATCATCAAAGCTGGATCATCACTGAATCATCATCATCATTACTGATTCTACTATCTCAATCAAATGGTGCTATCTTCTTCATTCTTCTCGTCACTGGAAGTTCTACAGAGTCAATCCTATAGGCCCACCATTCATGTAAGTCTTCATTAGCGCTATATCTGACACTTAATTTAGAATGTCCCACCTAGCTCTTACATCTGACCTCATATTGTCAGAAAGGCATGCCCAACACTCACATCTGACCTCATCTTGTCAGAAAGGGCCAGCACTCACATCTAACCATATGTAAACACATCGCGCCAGAATGGCTTAGCACTTATATTCGATCATGTGCAAGCACATCGCATCGAAAAGGCTATGTGCTTACATCCGACCCCATCTTGTTAGAAAGGCATAGCACTCACATATTACCATGTGTAAACACATCGCGCCAGAATGGCTTAGCACTTATATCCGACCTCATCTTGTCAGAAAGGCTCTGCACTTACATTTGACCATGTGTAAACACATCGCATCAAAAGGGCATGCACTCACATCTGATCATGTAGGAACTAATCCTATCATCGCATCAGAATGGCCCCTAGTCCTAGAATGAGCTACCTGGTAACTGACCAGGTGCCAGTTGCCCTTACATATGACCTACTCGTCAGAATGGCCAACACTCATATCTGACATGGGAGGAACCTAATCCTTTAACCATGACAGAATGTTTCAGCCCTTACATCTGATCAAGTGGGAACACATCCCTCTATCACATTAGAATGGCTCTCAATCCTAGACTGAGTTTTCCTAGTAACTGACCAGGAACCTCCATTCCAAGAATGGCAATAGCCCTTATATCTGATCATGTAGGAACCAATCCTACAGTCATATCAGAATGGCTTAGCACTCATATCTGACATGGAAGGAACCTAAATCCTCTCACCATGACAGAATGGCTCAGCCCTTACAGCTGACCATGGAAGGAACTTAATCCTCTCCCATGTCAGAATGGCTCTAGGTCTCATCATTTCCCCTTAGAGGGAACCTCAATCTCGAGAACACCAAGCTTATCCCTGAAGTACTCAAACTTCACTTTGGCCATTTCTAGCATAGAATCACACTGGGGCTGATTACATCCAAGGATGACCTGCGAGCTTCACCAGGACCGATTACATCCGAGGGAAACCTGTCTCATCAGCTATGCTAGAAATCCTTCTTTCAAGAGATCTTGATCTGGATCACTACTCCTCTTTGCATCATACAACAAAATGCAAGTCAAATCAACCAAATCAAATAATTGTTTTCAAAAGAAATATACTACCTCCCAAACATTTGTTGCCTTAGTTGTACTTAGTGTCATATAGGACTCCATCCTGCCAAACCAAGAGATCACACTTAATCCCATACTGAATTATCACCTCGAAGTGCTCTTCCTATTAATGGCACTGCCTACCCAATACGAATCCACATAATCTTTTGATTCACCTCATACTTGAGCCCATAATCAATTGTACCCTTCAAGTACCTTACTACATGCTTTGCAACCATCAAGTGAACATGTCTCAATGTGTTTACAGCAAAGAAAATATTTGGTCTCATATTCGTCAAGTACATCAAGGAACCAATCATCTGATGATACATCGTAGCATCAACCATTTCTGATGAAGCAACACTCAATAGCTTTAGGTTTGATGCCATAGGTGTGGTCATGCAGTCCATTATCCTGAACCTCTTCAGGATCTCTACTGCATACTTCCTTTGTCCACACCTCCATACCTAGAAAATAGTGCATCAACACATAATAGGAGCATCACTGGTCTTTCGCCTTCAACCTTGAAGCAAAGGTTTGAAATCCGCTTTACTCTCAGTAAAGCCTAGAGTCATCAGTAATTTGTCCATCATGTCGTACCATGTCAAACCTCAAGATATTCTGTAGTCACTCACTTTGAAGCTAAGCATCACACTCCCTCTATCTTCCGTACTCTATGCACTGAAACATTCTGTACCGAAGTGACAAGTAGCTTCCTCTGCTACTAATATTCTATGTATCCATCTAGGATCACTGGATACCAAGATCCTCTATCTTGAACTTTTTCAAAATTTCTTCTCACACCCATCTGTGAGCTTGTCATCCTCTATCAACCTTGTAGCAGAGGTTCAAATATTCATCAAGCTCATTATGTATGTGTTATCCCATGATGTTTCCTTCTACTGCATGATGGAACTATGAACTTCTCTTCAGGTCTCGATACTGCATCCTAGACATCATTCTTCTTGAACAGGTCTTCTCTTTCTTCTTGGTTACTTCTTCATAGCTAGAAGGTTCTTTATTAATGATGTCGCTGCATTCGTCATATTTATTCTTCATCTTGAACTGTCGTCACTTGTTCTTTGGAACAATTCTTATCCTTCTTTGCTTGTAGGCGATTATGTACGCGATCTTTCCTACAAGTTAAATGCATTTGTATGGTTAGAAACATTTTATAAGGAATATTCATACTGGCAAGTTCTTATGCATAAATATATGATCATGCAACTACTTTAGCCAATACAACATTCATCCATATCTCACTGAAACTTTCTAGATGCCTTCCATCTCTACTAGGACAACATTGAGATTGTGCACTAATCCAATATGTCAGCAAAGAGGTTTCATTCTAGATAAGTAGCAATGGAGAGTTGTATAGCACCATGATCTACTTACCCATCACATGCATATTAGTAGTATACTGTCATTAATGTAAACATCCTATCATGCATAATACATCAACTGAATATAAACAAATGCATAACAAACCAATATCATTAAATGACAATTGAATACTTATCTTTATTTGTTTCGTGGGTAGACTCCTTCTTGAGCCTTCAGCTTCATCGTCTTCTTCATTCATAATAGATTGTTTCTTATCCAAATGCTAAGGTGGATAAGAGGTTATTCAAGAGTTGAGATCTTCATATTCCTCATTGATTGAGGGATCTTCTTTGGATGGTGAGATCTTGATCTTCAGTTGCTCTCATCTTCTCTTCTCTTCTTATAAGTCGACCTTGTTCTTCTTGTGTGTGCTCTTCCCAGAGTCTGCTGAAATTAATCACTTCCTTCTTGCACACATTCCTCATATGAATGAATATCATGATCCTGGGAGGTCATTCAAGGTGGCTATCACCACTTCTTAATTCTTCACTTCTTCTTCTACCGCTTCAAGTTGTTCTTTGATTTGAGAGACCCTTGTAAAGTATGACTGTATGGTCTCTGCATTCTGGATCTTCACATTCTTCAACTAGTTTCTTAAGGTCATATTCTGATTTATGTTCTTCCTTTCAAATAGCTTGGTCAAGGAATCAAACATTTTCGGTGTATTTAGGAAAGACACTTGTGGTACAATTTGATCCGTGATTGAATCAACAATGATCTTCTTGTCGTTGACCAAGTTCTTCTTGTGTAAGGCTTCTAGCCTCATCTCCCTCTAGAACTGGAACCTCTCTACTTGTGTAGGTGTCCAATTCATTTTCTTCAGAAAGATCATATGCTTCCATGCTTGGAATTTTTCAAATTCACCAAGCTTATCATCAAGCTGATGTGATAGATCACTTTGAAATGAGAACCTCAAATGAAAATAGCAAAAGATTAGATCTTATCGATTTGAGGTGTCCGTCCTAGTTCCGAAGCTAGCTGATCTAGGGTTTGTCAGAGAAACCCTAATTTTCAAAAATTGGAATATTTTATATCTGATTAGATAGAAGGATAGATCTCTTCGAGGAAAGCTATCTAATGTACTTCTTTTCTTAAAATAGTGGAGGGAAGCTCCCAGAATAAGAAGCCCTAGTTTTCCAATTTCTTCTGCGGAAATTCCTGTTATTGTTTCTATGGTATCTCCAAAATTACTACTCCTATGGGTCTGAAACTTTGTACTAAGGTATCCGTGCATGTCCCTAATCCAACACCATAGGTTTCATCAGAATTGGTTTCACCAATTGGGACTTATGATTGTTTTCCCAAGGTGACGTGTTACAGGACTGTTCAGAATAGCAAAGTTGTACAGACTGCCACATGCCACTAGTTCATCTTCGAAGTTTGAATATTGGACCACAGAAATTAAAGTCTATTTCATTTCTAGAACATCTTCAGAAATTTAATTTGGACCTCTGTATCCCAAGATATATTAATTCTCCCCAGGTGTCATGTTTAGGGATGAATTCTAGAAGAGGCTAGAACCCTAACTTGGAGGGATCATATCTCCCATAATGTAGTGAATCTGAGGCTAACGTTTGGAAAAAATGTAAAGAAAGATTTTATATTCATCCTATGCAATTTTCAGCTCTTTATCCTTCACCAATATCAGGATATAGTGAATGTACAAAAACTTAGCACTTTTAGTATTTAGGGTTTTTCTAGCTCACGGTCAAACTAGCATTTGACTTTCCTAGAGTTTCACCCAACCAAAAATCTTGATCCAGGTCTCTAAACTTCGATTTTGATGAGGAGAGAAATCCTATGCTGGGCTCACTCAAAAATTCCTATTATGTAAGAAGCCCTAATTTCCCGCACCAAAACTGAAAATGCTCGGAATCGAATTCCGCTTCGACAGAAAGATGCGCCCTTCAATGGAGAGTCATCCTAGCATACTTTTTCTGATGGATTATGGAGAGAGACCCAAAAATTAAGAAACCCTATCTTATACAGCTATATAATTTCTTCTTCTTAGGTTATCTCTGATACCATGTTAGATTTTTATCATTCTAAGCTAGCATTATGATCTTAGGATCTTTAACTGAGAGAATAACATGCACAGTAATAAAACACAAGAGACAAGGGACACAAAGAATTTTCCTCAGGGAAAACATAAAGGAGAAAACCCCAAAACTTCCTCAAATATAGAAAGAGCACCAATGGCAGCAGTAAAACCCAAAAACATAAAGATGATCTCCACAGCTTCTGTCTCTCTCTCTCTCATACTAAGAGAGCTTCTCCTCTCTCACTGATGTGCCCCAATGAGTGAGTGTGTGTGTGTGATAAATAGAGAGGCTCACTCTCTATTTATATTCTTTCGTTCACTTGAAGCACACTCCAACATGTTGGCCTCACTTAACAATTACTTACTAGAGCCGACATCTCTAGGAGTCTCTAATAACCCTAATGCCCCACAACTTGTGGGGACTTTTTCCTCTACTCAACAAGGAGGGTTAACCTTGACTTAGATGGTGGGGAATATTTCCCTGACTTACAATGACTCACCTAGGGCCGGCTTCACTAGGGTAGTCTAATAACCCTAGGGCCCCACAACTATGGGGACTTTAACCCTTGACAAATAGGAGGGTTACCCACAATGACTTGACATGACTTTCACATTATAGAAACTTCTCGATCGAAACATCGGGGCATGACATGGATCAATTACATTATAGACACATCCCGAAATAAACATCGGGGTACAATACATAAGATATACGGATGAATACATTCCGAAGTTACAAATACATCAACAGGACCTTGGTAACCAACTATTCCAAGTCCATTAATAAATCAGTCCCTAACATGAACCGATCCACCGGGCTATCCCAAGTAACCCGTGTTCTACACTTCCATCCATAGAGTAACTCAAAGGGACTCATCTTGGCAGAATCCTGATAACCGTTGTTATATGCAAACTCTGCAAGATGCAGGTAGTATTCCCACTATTGGGGTTGTTCATGACATACATCCTAAGCATGTCCTTAACAATCTAATTTACTCTTTCTGTCTTCCCGTCTGTCTGCAGGTGATAAGCAGTGCTAAAGTTCAACTGCATTTCTAATATAGAAAATAAATATCTCCAAAAGTTTCTCGTAAACTTAGCATCTCTATCCGAGATGATTTCCTTGGGTATCCCATACAATATAAATATATCCTTCAAGAAGATATCGGCAATGTTCACTTCCTTGTAGGTTGACTTCACAGGAATGAAGTGTGTTGCTTTTGACAACTTGTCAATTACTACAAAAATAGAATCATTTTGTTTTTTTTACTTTACGGTAGACCGGTGATAAAATCCATATTAATGACCTACCACTTCCATTTTGGAATGGGTAACGGTTGCAGCAATCTTGAAGGGTGCTGATGCTCAGCTTTGACCAGCTGACATTCCTGACATTTCATGATAAACATCGCAATGTCGGCATTTAACTTAGGCCTGAAAAAGTGTCTCTTGATGGCAGATATCATCTTTTGATATCCCGGGTGCCCCAAGTAGGGTGCTCAATGAAATTCCATGAGGATGCTGGAACAAATGTTCCCTCCGTCTAGAACGTACAATCTCCCGTTGGACCATAGCAGTCCCAGTCCGTCTACCTTGTACTCTTTCTGTTGTTGAAACAACCTGTCCTCTTGGACTTTCTTGAGGATTTCTACATAGAAAGGGTCAACTCTGTTGGTTGTTCTAATCCTCTTATGCAAATATGCATCTGTTTGAATTAAATTCACCTCATATATCATATGGGTTCGTCAACTCAAAGCATCAATAACCTTGTTATATTTTTCCTTAATATGCTTTAGCTCGAAATGGTATTCGCTAAGGAAATCCAACCATCTAGCTTGCCTCGCATTCAGATCCGGTTGATCGAATCAATACTTTAGACTCATATTGTTTGTCTTCAGAAGGAACTTCCTTCCCATGAGGTAGTGCCTCCACATTTTCAAGGCATGGATGATGGCCGCTAACTCAAGATCATGCGTGGGGTAGTTCTGCTCATGCTCTTTTAACTTTCACGATTCATAACAGATCATGTGATCATTCTACAAGAGGACTCCTTTGATTCCTTCCTTGCTTGCATCCATGAAAACCATGAAATCTCCATCAGGATCCGCAATCCATAGTATCGGTGCAGTCATCAAAAGCTACTTAAGATTTTGAAAACCTTCCTTGCACTAGCTCATCCATAAGAACTTATTTTCTTTCTTTTGCAAAGTGGTCATGGGGCAAATGATTATCGAGAAGTTCTCAATGAACTTTTGATAATATCCGGCTAATCCCAAAAAGAACCTAATGTCAGTGATACTAGTAGGGGTAGGCCAATCCTCTATGGCTCTAATATTTTCTGGGTCCACATCTATCCCTGTCTCGAAGATAATGTGACCTAAGTACTGTATTTGTGGTTTGTAAACATCACATTTACTAAACTTAGCGTAAATTTGGTTTTCTCGTAACACTTGTAGTACTATGAAAAGGTGTTCTTCGTGTTCCTCTTTATTCTTAGAATAAACTAGGATGTCGTCTATAAAGACCAAAACACACTTATCCAGATACTTACTGAATATACTATTCATCATGCACATGAACTTTGTGGGTGCATTGGTCAACCCGAACGGCATTACTACAAACTCGTAGTGCTCATACCTTGTATGAAAGGCAGTTTTGTGAATATCCTCATTATGAATCCATACTTGATGGTACCTAGATCGCAGGTCAATCTTTGAAAATATTTTGGCTCCTCCTACCTGATCGAACAAGTCATCGATCCTAGGGAGTGGGTATTGGTTCTTAACAGTCATTTTATTCAAATGACGGTAATCGATGCACATACGCATTGTACCATCCTTTTTCTTGACAAACAATATTGGTTTTCCCCAAGGGGACACACTTGGTCGGATATACCCTTTTTCTATCAATTCCTACAATTTCACTTTGAGTTCCACCAAATTAGGTGCACTCATGCGGTAAGGGGATTTGGAAGCCGGAACTGATCCTGGTGTCAATTCGATGGAAAATTCTAAGTTTCATTTCAGAGGAAATCAGGGGATTTCCTCGGGAAACACGTCCTTGAATTCTACAAGAACATGAAATTCCTCTATTCGTTGTTCTCTCTTAGACTCTATCTTAGATTTTTACTGCAAACAACTTGCAGCCTTTCCTAATGCATTTCTTTTCTTGTAAGGCAGATATTTTCCTTACAGAAACTTTCGTTGGAATTCCTTAAATTTTCACTTGATTCCCTTGGCTGTCTATACACAAGATTGACTTGTGTAAGCAATCAAGCATGACATGGCGATGTTCCAACCAATACATGCCGATAAATGTATCATATGATCCTAAGGGTAGGATGTCCAGGTTTACTTTTGTTGGAAAACCATTTAGGTTTACCTCGCAATCTTATATATTTCTAAAACATTACATTTCGTACCTATGGCTAACTGAACCAGCCAAGGTTTATCATGTTTTACTTTGCCCAGTTTGCAATCATCAACAATTTTAGGCAAAACATAGCTCCAACAAGCACTGGGGTCAATAAGTATTAAAATAGAAGTGTTCAAGATCTTACCTTCTGTCTCAACCATGGTATCTTGATGGTCTTCCTGTCAACCATCCAAAGCTGCATAAATTCATAGGGTTCCAGCTATGTCCTCTATGTTCGTTTCTTCTTGTAAGTTTTGCAAGACTCCATTGGTATTGTTCTTCCAATATCGGGCATAACGAGGCCCACTGCACTTCCAACATTTGATCTGTATCGGGGTAGCATTGGCTCCCCTAGCTGCTACTGGCTTGTTAGCATTTGAATCTAGTATGTATGGTTTCGTACTTGATTTGTTGAAGTTCTTGTTCACTGGAAAACTGTTTCTTTTTTTCCTGTACGGGGGTGGGATAAACCCTGGTTTGCGGTTATCAGAGAAGTTCCTAGACTTGTCTCTATTTTTGTTCATGTTATCTTACCTTAGTTGTCCATGCTCATAGCAGAGATTAGCATTATGCAATGTGGTGTCCAAGGTTGTAGGCATGTTGAACTCAATCCTTTCCCGAAAGTTGGGAGAAAGACATCCTAAAAACTAGTGGATTTTTACCTTTTCATCCTTGATGTATGGTACATAATGTAAGAGATCTAGAAATATGTTAATAAAAGAATCCATAGTCATGGATCCCATATGTAGCTCATGAAACTCTTTCAATTTTCTGTCGAAGAACCTTTCCAACATATATTTTTCTTGGAAGATTTTGTAGAAGTTACTCCAGTGTATCTCCCTTAGCTCATATTTCTTGGTGTGTTTCATATCTCTCCACCATCTTGCTGCTTTGCCATTTAAGTTATAGATGGCAAGCCAAGCCTTCATCTCGCTTGAGTAGTTATGAAATCAAAAATATTTTCTCATACCCAATATCCATTCTTCTTCTTTCTCTCCTGTGTTTACTTCACCTTCATAGTTTGGGGATCTTATTTTTCTAAACTCCCCCTGTAGGTTATCATCATTTCTTTGTCTCTTCCTACATGGAAAAAGAGATTCATCACTGGAAGGGATGTGATTATCTCCTTTCGGAGCTTCATGGGTATGTTCCTCTTTTTCTTCTTCTCTTGGGCTGCTAGCCCATTTATGGTAAGGTTCTCTTTTGGACTTGTTTGTGGAATTAGTGGGTTTCCCCTATGGGCTTCCTCCCATCATATTTCTCAATAATACTTCATTTATGGCTTGCTGTTCCTTTCTCTCATTTAGACTATATTCTCTAAAACTTTGTAATTCTACTTGAAGACTGTGTATGGTCTTCAAAATATCAAAATTTAGTTCCACTACCATTTCTGCTTCCTGGGTGGGGGTGCTCATCTTTCCTTGTCAGCTGGTGTCTTCTTCAGTGTTCATGATATGAACTGTTATGTAACAATTTCCAGTAAATTGCAAATTTAAATCACAGGAAAAATTTCTATTAGTTAACCATATTTACAAACATACTTTATTCTCTTTGCAGCGAGTGTTTGGTACGCACATTGGTCTCTTAGTGTTGAAACTGGGCTCTGATACCACTTGTAATGTCACCAAAAATTGAAAAAAAAAATTATTAGGCTAGTTAAACACCACCTATTCTAGACATTATTGAACTTGTGGAATGTGTCGTACTCTATCGTACTACTAAATTGTCGTAACCTATTCTTATGTTCTACTTCCTTACTTCAGTGATGATTATTATTGTGTTTATTGTTTTCACATATAGTGTCGAAATGTTGTTTATTTAATATATTCTTATGGTTACACATGGCTGTGTATTAAATACTTTGATCATATAATGCTTTGATATTTTTCATGTGCTTATGTTGTATACCTGGTTCTAACTTAACTTTGTTTCTGGAACCAAAGTGGGTGGAGTGGCGGGACAAGTTCTCCCATGTACTGCCTGAGAGGTAAAGGTTTCTACTCGTCTAGAGAGCTTACTTAGTTCCATTGAACTAAAGAATTCTTAACTTGGTTACGTGCAATTGTTCTTAGCGACAGTAAACTTGTTATGTAAAACTGAATTCTTGGTCACTAGTGTTCATACTTGCTTCCAGTGACACCTATTGGTTGTTTATTATTTTTCTTTACAAACTTGTAGTATTGACAAGATCAATACCACACCTATCATTGCATGACATGACTCAGTAATTTTAATGGCATTTAAAGTTCTTGGGGTAATTATTATCAACTATTCATACCCAAATGTATTTGTATTACCTGTTTATTTTATTTAAAGAACTAACATATATTTTTACTCTTAAAAGGTTTATAACTTGGGTTCATGACCAATTCTTGGTTTTATAAATAACAAATTTACCATGGCATATCTCATATGCCATGGACCTAGGCTTGGAGCCTAAGGAGCTCGATGAGCATTGATTCTAAGCCTTAGAGCCTAAGGTTATGCGATACATATGTTAAATGTTGACCTTATATCCATTTGGGGTGGCGAATATATATCATAGTTTAAATCATTGCACATTGGGGCTTAAGACTTTGCATACCATGGAGGCATTCGATAATGCAATGCATGTGAACTATAGGGAAGTGGGTTTGGGTATTGATAATGGCCAATAGGCTGGCACCATTAATGTGCATTGGAATGTGTGGCAGCCCATAATTAGGGCTTGGATCACTGGGCTTGGTCATTTCGCAACTCAGTGCTTACCCTTGGCTCCTGTGCAATATGGTGAATGCGACTTTCATTTGGATGACAGGTATGGCAACTTGTGGTTTTTATAACATTCATTTTTTCTTGGTAGTTTACTCCATGGTTTCATACGTCTCATTACCATTGTCTTGTTGTGGTTTCAGGTTACAGGGATGCCAAGGAGAGGCATGGTTTGTAGCTTTGCAAACAAGCTATGGCAAGGCCATTCATTATGGTAAGCCTGTTAAAAAGTTTACACTTCTCCTCTCTTGGATCTCATGGTTGATACTGAGTTTCATCTCATCGTTGGTTGGGGTTTGCTTGAGTTTTGGTTCCAATGAATGCATTTCATTTTGCGGTTTGACAGTGGGGTTTTCGATGGATTTCGGGCCTGAGTTTAAAATGTAATGGTATGTAATTTAAATGATGGTTTTAGCCGTGAAGAGAAACTTGGTGCCTTTGATAGGCTCTGCATGTAATTTGTAAATTCATGGTTTTGTTTTAAGTTATGTAAACAGTGGCAGCACCATTGCTTGCAATGGTGCAATGGACGGAGGAACGACTGCATATCCTGGTTTTGGTTTCAAATTTACTATGTATAAAAACTTGTGTTGTGTTTATGTTTATTATACTGTAGCATTTCATTCTATGGTCACTATTTGTTTGTTTTATGTGGCATTCACCTACGTTGGTTGTATTCGTTACTTGGATGATTTTAACTAGTCAGCATTGATGGCTTTTGGGGCCACGCCATGAATGGCGTTGGCACCCACCATTGTGGCTGCGATAATGAATAGCTTCAGACTTACAGTTGGTGTTTTTAATGTGTAAATGAAATATTAAGGAAGGCCATGGGTGTAAAACATGTGTGGTAGATCGTTGCTATTAGTGATTCGTTGACAGGGCATCAAGTAGTTTACTTAATTTACTGTGAAGTTTAAAAAGATGGGTCGTTGCCATGGATTTATAGTGTAAGGATTTGTAAAAATATTACAACCACTATGTAATGATTTAAGTTGGGTTTACATCCTATGTGTAGTTGATACACTGTGGCTTTATAAAATATTTAGGACCCTACAGGAGTTTACCCTGGGTCGTTTATGGTGTTGATGGTTTATTATTTGCAATGGTTGCGATTTGGGCATTCTGAGTGTCCATAGAATTTGATCCTGTGACCTCATTGCACTTACATAATTCTTAAATGATGTGTTGGTTATTTGCTATATGTTTGTTGTAAATTGATTGTTGTGTATTAATTTTATGGTGGATTTTGATGTAATGGAGCATCGTATTTTATGTATGCGAAATGGAAAATGGGTGTCTACAGGATTCATTCCTGCGACCTCGATGCAAACGCTTGGTTATTAAATGATTTCTTTGTATGAAATAATTAATGTGGTTTTTATTTTTGTTGGACTTTGAAATTTATGGAGCTAAGATTCTTATTATGTAGATTATGATATTCTTAGATGGATTAAATTTTAATATTTATGCCACGGTTTATAACGTTGGCTATGGTATTACTGTTTATGATTTTGTAACAAGTACTAGTATAAGTATTTATAAATCGTGGACCATATAGGGTTTCGATTTACTTGGTCTATTAATTAGTTTTAAGGTAATACTTAGTTAATGGAAAATATTTGGCTAATGGAAGAGGTCTTCGTTGATTCTTAACATAGCTTTAGTATGGGATATTCATAATTTGTATTAATTTGTAATTAATGTGTTGATAGCTTGGATTT
This sequence comes from Pseudotsuga menziesii, assembly GCA_001517045.1. Taxonomy (NCBI): domain Eukaryota; kingdom Viridiplantae; phylum Streptophyta; class Pinopsida; order Pinales; family Pinaceae; genus Pseudotsuga; species Pseudotsuga menziesii. Next base: position 122,784 of record LPNX010644388.1, on the reverse strand, counting down.
ATATTTCTATTTTATAATTGCTAATATATATATATATATATATACCAATGGTATACTGGTTAGTTTATTTTTTATTATAATTAGATAAAAAGAGGTCTTCGTTGATTCTTAACATAGCTTTAGTATGGGATATTCATAATTTGTATTAATTTGTAATTAATGTGTTGATAGCTTGGATTTATATTTCTATTTTATAATTGCTAATATATATATATATATATATATATATATACCAATTGTATACTCGTTAGTTTATTTTTTATTATAATTAGATAATGCTAATATAGTTTTTAAATGAAGCTTTATATCTGAATTAGTATTTAATTAAACATGGCTCTGTTGACAAATGGAATATATCAGTAGAGTATGTAGGCCCAAGAACAGCTATGTAATAGATCTGAAGTAAAACCTAGTTTGTAGGAAGTGTTAGTGCTAGAAATTGTTCTCAGACTACTAAAGAACAAGCCAGCACAATCTCATAAAATAAAATTAAGTAAAATAGGTTTTTAGGGTTTTGGTTTATGGTTTTGGTTGAAAACTTCATCAATCAAGGAGGAAATAAACAACAACAAGCTAATACAAAACTGAATCATGCAAGTTGGATAAACTGGGGATCAAACACATCCTAATAAGCCATAAACATTACACATGAAATACTAATTCCACCCACAGGCTACAAGCATTTACATGAATAAACCTTTAAACAAGAAATGAAATTGTAGAATAAGCAATCAACCAGATTAGAAATGAAAAAGCATGACAGGTAAAAGGGCTTATCAGTTTATATATAATCAATAACAGTCATCCACTTACATAAGAGTTATAAGTGCTAGCTTGAGAAATCAAAGCTCCAAAAGCCTCTCCTTGAGTGAAAAATCTCACCCCAAAACTGTATGTTTGTCTTCATTTTATCATTACAAAAGTAAAGTAGTTCCATAAATACCTTCTAGGTTGAAATTTGAAACATTTACATCAATTAGTTACATGATAACTCAAAATCTTTAAAGATAATTAACCCAAAAATAGCAAATCGGATTTGGAGAAATTTGGTGAATTTCTGGAAATTTGGGTCTCAAATACGCCTTCATATCTATCGATCCAAGACACCTATGCAAAACCTGAGAGAGGTTTGTTTAAATGTGTATGTTTTTAACAAAACCTCTCTTGGTTTCTCAAAATCCCTCTTCAATTGATCGAAATACATGCTGAAAAGTTGTGACTAAAACAAGAAATTATTAAATAATTCAAACCCTGAAAATAGGCCACAAAAATGAATTCGAATATCTCAAATGATAATAGTTGTTCCAAAAATGAGAGAGGTTTTTGTGAATCAATCTATTGTGGAAAAAAACCTCTTTTGGTTTTCCTGAATTCATTTCCATCTCCTCGTAATCTGCTTCCAATGACAATGACAAAAACAGGAAAAATAGAGCTGCTACAAGAATCTCCTCATGAAAATATTTGACAAAGGACTCAAAAATGAGAGTTAGATTATAAATAAAAACTTGGAATAAACTTTTATTATAAGTTTTTAAAAGCTTAAATATGTACATATTAACTAATAAGCCCAAAAGACAAACCTTAAAACTAAAATAATGAAATAATTCAACCATTAAAAGCATTAAATCCAACCAAAATTATTGATTGTCAAAAATTATTAAAATCAACATAAAATATAAAATCATTATAAACCAACAATTGAAAATTAGGACAAAAAGAACAGATAAACTAAGAACAAGATCTAGTTATAACATCTGGCTCTTGCTGCGGGATGAAGTCCTCCTTGTGAGGCTTCAAGAACCTGTAAACCTTGTGCCTTATTTATTGAGTGATGGAGTCATTTACCAAATCTCTGCAACTTTCTCAAACTCTGAACATATACCTCTGAAATGACAAAATACTGCTACAAACCAGCATACTGAAAAGAATCTACATGCTCGTATAGCGAGCTTATTCTGCTATTTACTCCTACTTCTAATCGGAGGAAACAACCCAATCAAGTGTAATCATACTTCCAGTGAAGCAAAGAAACCATTTGACTGAGAATAATAATTCCATGCATGCTACTATTTGATAAAACCCACAAAATATGTGATAAATGCAATAAAGAGTCTGTAGGCAGCTGATACTTATGACTGAAAATAAGAAGTATGCCAAAAGCCGGAGCATTAGAAACCTATGAAAAATACAACTCCATCCAAAAAGCCACGGGATCATGAAATTTCTGATTTAAAACTTCAATGTCTTCATTATATTCATCATAAAGTGAATCATTCTCTTCCTCTCCATTGTTGTTCTTTTTAAACTTTGGATCAAGAATGGAAACCAAGGGCTTTTCAAACTGCTTCTTGACCTTCAAATAAAACCCTTGATCAAAACTTGAACAAACAAAATTCTAAAAGTGACCATAAGTCAAGAATGTCAACTTATTTCTTATATCAATAGTAAGAGGTTGAAGAGTAGCAACTTCTTCTTCATAACATGATAATCTCATAGCAGGAACTAAGAAATTTCTACTATAATCCACTGAAAGTATATTATCATCGAAAAAGACAGCAAACTGATATGAAGAATCAACACAAGCATCATTTATATCCTTGTTCATATGAAAATCTGAAAATGATGAAAAAAACTGTCTTAAATCTGAATGATACCTACATTCTTCTTCCTGTTCATAAGCTTGTATATCTTCAACATGAGCCTGATCTCGAAGCATTTTGGAAGCTTGGATGTTCTCCTCCACTCCTTTTGCATCCTCAAATAATTGTCTTAAAGATGATGATTTCCTTTCTAACAGGAAAAAGACAAGATCTGAATGTTAAGCCATAACATAATATACCATAGCAAGTTTTTCCGAAGGTCTGATCTCCATAGGCATACTGATATAAAAAATTTGAAACCTCCAATTAAATTTAGTAATTGGCTCATCATTTTCCCTTTTCAAACTATAAAATTCAAAAAGAAATTGATCATAAGCATTTATTCTTACCCCAATACTTCAAAAAGACATCATGTAACTCTTCCCATGATCCAATTGAATCAGCTTTTAAATTTCGAAACCAAAACCCAGCATCTCCAGCAAAGGATTTCGAAAATAACTCATGACAACATCCTCATACATGATTTCAAAATTATCAATGAAATTATGAAAAGATTCTAAATGCTTCTCTGCTGTATTATGGTCTTTTCCAGTAAAATGGGGAAGATATTCAAAAAAGTAGGAAGGGTAAGGATGTAAGAGAGATGGCATCCTAAGAGGCTTAAACATCTTCTGTCTGAGTCTAGACTGAAAATCTATGAGTTGAAAATGAGGTTCAATAATATGTTCACAAGTTTCAGCGGTGATGGTAGAAGGTAATAGATTAGCTTTATTCTCTATAACATGACAAGAATAATCAGCTTCAAGAGATGTGGGTATATGTATATCATGCTGCACATGTATTTCAAATGAAGAAATAGCATCAACATTAATAAAACAAGAAGAATGCAGATTTTCTTCTTCCAAAGAGGCATATGTACTTGAAGGTTTATGATCATCGGAATAGACAAAACAAAAAATAATTCTTTTGACATGCAATGGGAAATACATGAAAGAACTGATGAATAAGAACAAAACCTCATGGAGGAAAGTAACAAGCTGATACCCAGTCTTTCCATTTGGCTTCTTCATTTTTTTGTCAACAAAATTCTCCTTGTAGTGGAATCTTTAATCATGGAGTCGCCGGTGAAAACTTGTAGTCTAAAAGATTTTCTGACTTTGTTCACCTCTCAAAATTAGATGAATAATGATATCCCAAGGAAGATATACTTATCTTCGTCCCCAGCAACGGCGCCAAAGATGTTAGTGCCAGAAATTGTTCTCAGACTACTAAAGAACAAGCCAACACAATCTCATAAAATAAAATTAAGTAAAACAGGTTTTTATGGTTTTGGTTGAAAACTTCATCAATAAAGGAGGAAATAAACAACAACAAGCTAATACAGAACTGAATCATGCAAGTTGGATAAACTGGGGATCAAACACATCCCAATAAGCCATAAACATTACACATGAAATACTAATTCCACCCACAGGCTACAAGCATTTACATGAATAAACCTTTAAACAAGAAATGAAATTGTAGACTGAGCAACCAACCAGATTAGAAATGAAAAATCATGATAGGTAAAAGGGCTTATCAGTTTATATATAATCAATAACAGTCATCCACTTACATAAGAGTTATAAGTGCTAGCTTGAGAAATCAAAGCTCCAAAAGTCTCTCCTTGAGTGAAAAATCTCACCCCAAAACTGTATGTTTGTCTTCCTTTTATCATTACAAAAGTAAAGTAGTTCCATAACTACCTTCTAGGTCGAAATTTGAAACAGTTACATCAATTAGTTACATGATAACTCAAAATATTTAAAGATAATTAAACCAAAAATAGCAAATCGGATTTGGAGAAATTTGGCGAATTTCTGGAAATTTGGTTCTCAAAGACGCCTTCATATCTCTCAATCCAAGACACCTGTGAAAAAACTGAGAGAGGTTTTTTTAAATGAGTATTTATGAACAAAAACATCTCCAAGTTTTTCAAAATTCCTCTTCAATTGATCGGAATACGTGCTGCAAATTTGTGACTAAAAAATGAAATTATTAAATAATTCATACCCTAAAAATAGGCCACAAAAATGAATTTGGATATCTCAAATGATAATAGCTGTTGCAAAACTGAGAGAGGTTTTTGTGAATGATTTTGTTTTAGACAAAACCCTCTTTTAGTTTTCTTGAATTCGTTTCCATATCTTCGTAATATGCTCCCAATGACAATGACAAAAATAGGAAAAACAGAGCTGCTACAGGAATCTCCTCATGAAAATATTTGACAAAGGACTCAAAAATGAGAGTTAGATTATAAATAAAAACTTGGAATAAAATTTTATTATAATTTTTTGAAAGATTAAAGATATACATATTAACTAACAAGCCCAAAAGACAAACCTTAAAACTAAAATAATGAAATAATTCAACCATTAAAAGCATTAAATCCAACCAAAATTATTGATTGTCAAAAATTCTTAAAATCAACATAAAATATAAAATCATTGTAAACCAATGGTTGAAAATTAGGACAAAAAGAACAAATAAACTAAGAATGAGATCTAGTTATAACAGGAAGCACATTTTGAAATAGTAAAACATAATACATAAATAAAACTAAGTGTAAAACCCTTGATGGATATTTATACATGAATTAAATTTACAAAAGTGAACTAGATGAACAAACCCTGGATAAATCTAGCATAGGAAATAAATTACAGCCTATGGTTATAATTTAAAATGTAAACCATAGAATATTTAAAACAAAAAACAAACACATAGGGTGTGAATCTATCATGTAATCATTTGCCTAATTTATCCAACATTTATTCTAGAAAATGAAATAGGTAGTCTAGGATCTCATACCTGTAAATTTAAGCTCATTCAATGGCTGAATCCTGCACACTCAAATAACCAGTATTAACAATTCATAGGCATATCTGACCTCTGTATTAGATAACCGAATCATTTGGGAACTACCATGTTCCACCCAACCATGACCTGGAACTGTTCCTAGTTTCAATCCGAATCCCCCCGAGCTGGTTCCAACATGCAAGTAGCTTAGAGCACCTAAGGTGAGGATATCCTAGTTTTGTATATTAAGTTTGGAATAGTTCTCCTTTTTCCTTTTAGGAAATTTTTCTCCAAGAATTCACTTGAGAAATAAAATAGGAAGAATAATGACTTCAAAAGATAGATGAAGTCCCCAAGCCTTTCTTTGGCTTGAGACTTTATAGGAAGAGTTTTCAGTCAAGGGGGCAGTTAAATCAAGAATTGCTTCATTTCTTGATTTAACCCTTTTCATTTAATTTAGTACTTTTAATAATTAACTTAGGAACTTTTAGCTAGTTCCTAATTTGACTTGTATAGGTATTATACTATTTAATTTTTATCTTAATAATAATAGTAATAGATGGAACTTTTCCTCCTTTCTCATATTATTAATATTATTACTATATTTAATCTTTATACATACCATGTGAAAAATATATAATAATATAACATTTGTCTTGGGGCATCACATATTGTGATCCCTAGACTTACGACACTTTCTTCATTAAGGTCATCAGGTAGATGGTTAAGTCTACTAGGCTAGGAAACTCTAAACTTCCTTGCATGTTGAATTCCCTCGTATAACATGGTAGTTCTTCAGTACTTGATGAGAATACAGAAATTTGAAATTTCATTTAATCACTTATAAATAAGTGTGATGAGATCAATATTTTTCTCGATTCGTTTTCACTCAGGAATCATTAATTCTTTTCAGTAACTCCTAGTGCTTACCAAAGCCTATACTCAAAGCTAAAAACAGGGAGTTACAAGAGCTCTTCACTCAACACTAATGCTAGGATGTACTTGTACAATACACCTAGGGATATAATGGCCAAGGATCCAATGTTCCAGAGCTTATGCTCAACACAAATATAATACTCATGTGCTCCAGAGCTTCTCGCTCAACACAAC
>LPNX010644388.1:25841-107057 GCA_001517045.1 Pseudotsuga menziesii | reverse complement strand
GGGGGGGGAGTGGGAGAGGGAGAGAGAGAGGTGGGGAGAGAGTGGGGAAAGTGAGATATTTTGATCCTCCAATAGGGGATGTCATTGATGTATTTATTCATGCATGTCTTGAGGTAAAACCTCAGTTGTAATTCAGGTCAATAGTATTATAAAATGTAATTTCCAGTCTCCCAGGGTAAGTCAGAAAAGGTTTAGTTGTGGAAAGACTCAATATTTTTACCCTCTCAACGTTCCTTTGCACCTCTTAGTGCAAATTTTAGTAAACAAAGCTATGAACTAATACTTGGAATATTCAAAATCAAATTTATTATATCACTACATTTTAATAAATTATCATGTATTTATTAAATCGCCTCCCTTTATTTGCATATTCACAAAGTTTTGTACACATTAATTTTTTTGTTGTCATCACTTCTCCTCTTTGGTATGGGCACACCAACGCTCACTATTGTCTAAGGTGCATCAATTCTCATTTTTGGTAAAATGCATCGATGCTTCTTTACTATAGGTGCATTGTCGCTCCATTTTCAATGTGCACTAGTGTGGTTTTTGCCAAAAAAACATTAGTGCTCCTCTTTCATGAACGTGCACAAGTGCATCTTTGTGTATAAGTGCATCGGTGCATATTTTGCAGAAGCACATTGGTACCTATTTGACAGAAGTGCATCGATGCACTTGTCAGAAGCACATTAGTGTGCATCTTTAGCAGAAGTGCATCGATGCATATTTGGAAAAAGTACACTAGTGAAAAAAACCTCTGCTAAAGCCTCCGACTATCAAGACTTTTTAGTTATAATAAATTTCTGTAAAATCCTCTGCTAAAACATCAATACCATTAGCGGAGGTTGTAGTGGAGGGTTTTTTGAAAATTTGACCAATATTGTAACACTAAAAACCTCCGCTATAACCTATGCTACAAGGCCTTTTCCTTGTAGTGTCAATACATAACTTAAGTGTACCATCTTTCTTTTTCACAAATGGTACAGGTGCTCCCCATGGAGAAACACTTGGCCTTATTTTATTTTTTTTTCTAATAATTCTTGTAATTCCATTTTCAGCTCTAATAACTCTAGTGTACTAATCATTTAAGGTGTCTTAGACATTGGTGATGTTCCTGGCACAATATCAATGGTGAAATCAATGTCCCTCTTGGGAAGAAGTCCTAACACTTGATTGGGAAATACATGATTGAATTCTTGTAGCACATGATATTCCTCCAACTTGGGAATTTCATTTTCTGTTTTGTACAATATAAGGGCTGCATACAATTGGAAACCTTTCCTACAAAACTTATTCAATTGTTTAGCTAAAAAATTCCTAACAAAAAATTCCTTTGGAATTACTTTCACAAACATTGGGTTTCCTTCATCATTAATGCACTCAAGTTTTGTTGTAGAAATAAAGTTTAACTCTATGTGCTTCCAACTAGTCCATTCTAATGATAATATCATATGAACTAAGTGGAAAAATATTTAGATTTACACATGTGAATAGTCCACCTATTTATAATGGGAAATTCTCCACCAATTCACTAATTTTTCTATTGGTTCCTATGGCTAATTGAACCAACCATGATTTACTATTCTTGGTTGTCTTAGAATAAAAATATCTCATCAATTTTAAGACTGATATAACTATGAATAGATCCAAGGTTAATTAAAATAGAAATAAATTTATTAGCAATATTAGCTTCAACCTCAACCATAGTTTATTGATGATCTTCTTGGTGGTATTTTAGGGAAGCATAAATTCTAAGGGAAATCCTTTCCACTTGAAAAAGAGTTTCAACTTCTTGAATGTTATTGACTTCCTTTCACTTCCATTTAGATGTGGACAATTTCTAATCAAATGGTGCTCTCGACATCCCCAACATCAAAGTGTCTCTCTTGGCCATTTTGGCTTGCCTTTTACCATTCTAGTTGGGTTTTCCACAACTTATGTTGGCACCTTAGATTATTTTTTAAATGAGGAGGCTTGAACCCCTTTTTTCTTTGGTCAAACTTGTCATTCTTCTTACCGTTACATGCCTTATGGAAATATTGCTTGCTTTTGTTTTGATCATAATAATAGTTGGCCTTCCTTATCGTCTCATCTAGAGTTTTGGGCTCATTAATCCCAATTCTATATTTCTAGAACTGAGGCAACCCGCGTAGAAAATGTTGGATTTTTACTTTATCATCTTTGATATATTTGATATATCTCAGCAACTCCAAAAATTTAATTTTATATTTCTCCATATTCATTTTGCCCAATTTCATTTCATGGAATTCTTTGATTTTTCCATCATAGTACCTATCAAGGATTTTCTTGTGCTTGAAGTATTTCTTGAATTGCTTTGAGACAATATTCCTTTCATTGATCTTCTTCACTTTCCTAAGGTGATCCCACCATATAGATGTTTGTTCCATTTAAACTGAATATGGCCACTCTTACTTTCATATTTCCTGATTAGTCTTGAACTTGGAAATACTTCCTCATCCCAAGAAGCCAAAAATAAACTTCTTGACCATATTTTATCTCACCATCAAATGTAGGAGGTTTGGACTTCCGAAATTCTCCATGCAAATTGTCCTTGGAAGACCTCTTCCTCTTCTTCGTATGAGATGAAGATCTTGATACTTCAATGGAATCCTTAGAGTCAGATGAATCTCCAAAAGATAATTGTGGAGTGTGTGATCTGCCTCTAGAAATCCTTCATGAACTATGGGACCTCTTGTGAGAATGTCTCCTTGAGCTACTCCCACAGTTTTCTTGATTTTATGAGTGATTCCTAGAGTTTATTTTCCTTTATATGTCTGATAGACTTTGAGGCATAGCTACATTCAGGTTATTTTGTTCTTCTTGAGCTCTAAGCAGCCTTTCATTTCCTTCTCTACAACTCTACAGTTCCACCCTTAGGATCCTCATATTTTTCGCAATGTCTAGGGGAGTCTCTTAGTTTCTCCTTCCTTTGGATTATGTTTCTGCATTTTCAAATTATATGTTTTCTCCCATCGCATATGTCTAAGCTTTGTAGGGATCATGTGCATCATCCATGATGATAACCTTCTTGGCCTAGACAAGATCAAAGATTTCCCAACTGCACTATACTCATTGTTAACCCTTAACAGCTACCGATATAAATATGAATCTACAAAAGTGTTCATATAAGCATATTTGTTATATTTATTACATCCTTATAAATAAAAAATCAATATTTTCATACATTCTAGAAAATATCCATATTGACAATTTCATCAACTATGGACATCAACACTTTTCTGATCAAATTATGGAAACATATAAATCATCCAATTTAGAATTTGAACCTGCACAATTATTACCTTTGGATAAGCTTTCTAACTACTATAAGTTTGCTCTATTCTGATTTATGAGTACAAAATTACAGTCCTGCAAAATTGTCAAATTGGCCCAATTCCTGCACTTTTCTTGTAGGTGCATTTAACTCCTAGATGCCAACTTCAAACACCTCTGGTAGATAATATATGAGGAACTAGGACAAATTCCCTATTGTTTTAGATGATATATGTGACCAAGATTATTCATCAACTTCTGTTTCTTTGATTTGGTCCTCCAGTCATCTTTTATAAAATTCTAGAATTTACTACTTTTAATATTTTTCATCTTCTTTTAGACTAAGAAATTTTAACAGTTATAGAACACCCCTTGATAATCCATAATTTTACCCAAATTTTATAGAGTTCCAATAGTCGCAGTTAAACCACAGACCCAACTTTGTTGAGTTAAAAAAAGGGGGGGTTGAGGGGGCTTTCCTCCTTGCCACTGTAGGGAAGTTCAAGGGCAACACCCTTATTTTTCTCTTTTTGTAAATAATGTATTTTCATGCAATTTGGTTTATAAATCCTTTTCCAAATTAAGATCTTCTTTCTTCAAAATCCATGGGACAACACATTTTTTAAATGAAACAGAGGATCCATCCTCTCCACTATTTTCTTCTCTTGGCCAATGCTTCCTTTTAGTATTTGAAGAAATAAGATCTCTCTTGAAATCCAACTTGTCATTTTTTTTATGATATGTGACACCACAAAGAATATGAAACATTTTAAAATATATGCATGGGACCTAGTAAGTGGGAAATATTAATATGCTCCCAATATGGGATCTCATAAAATAACTATTTCATTTTCATTCCTTTGGTCATTTTTTCAACATACGTGTTAAAGAATTCAAGATCATCAAACATAGGTTCCCTATTTGAATCGAACATATCGATAATTTCCTTGTCCTTCTCTCTATAGTATTCCCTAAGAAAGTTAGTTGGTGTCATTATTTCATGCATTTGAGTTCTCTCTGGTTTATCGTTGAAAGAAATTGTTGCTCTTCTATAAGGGAGGTTTTCAAGAATACCCTAGAGCAATCATACACTCGCTTTAGTAGGTATTTGGACCACCTAGACTTCATATAAGGTCCAAAACATTTACATCCATGATAACCTTTTATTACAAGACCTGAGATGTTATGGTATACAAAGAACGTAGTAAGTGTTGAAGAAATATGTCAAAAACTATTTCTTTGAATATAAACAAATCAAACAACATATTTACCTAAGAAAACTCCTAACCCTAGATAATCATGTGTGGTGTATGCACATATTCCATACAAGGTAAAAATGATGAGATGGGTCTTGATAAATCAGATACCTGCATCCCTTCCCATAATTCCTTTAATTCCTCAATCAATGGTTGTAAATAAACATCCATATTCTTCACTTGTATTCTACCAAGGACTATAAGATCCAACATAAGATGTTATTCATGGAAAACCATGTAGGGATATTGTTATTTATCATTACTGTTGGGTATATGTTATATTCTTTGCATGTGCATATGGAGGGGAGGTGCGCATGTCAGCGCTGCAGCTCGACGACCCCAAAGGTACCTTCTAAAAATATGTAACTTCATAAATTTTATGGCTATTTATAGTTGTTTGTGGCTATTTTTAGACAACTTCTAAAAATATGTAACTTACTCCCAGTTAAGGGATTGGAGTATTTTTCAAATCCGGGTTAACGGATTAGGGTATTTGGATGTTGCAGAATACCTATATTTTGTATTGTGAGGATTTCATAATGTAATGAAGAGAAAATAGGAGGTGTGGCTCCAAGGTTTTCTGGTTTTCCTGGTTAAGGGTTTCCAAGGTAAATCTTCATGTTTATGTGTGAATGATGTGTTGTGATCTCTATTTTTCTTAAAAGAATACGTATGCTTAGCTTCTCTGCACAAGTTTAAAACTTACATGTGGTATCAGAGCTCGATTTTGGCATCAGGGGGATGCCTTTACTGCTAAGGGTTTGACGCGGTTGATAGATCTCAGGTCTGTGATAAACTTGGGTTCAGTGGGATCTTTGCAGTGTTGATTAGTGCATTGAAAGAGAATGGTGAGCACTTCAAGAATCGAGATTGAGAAATTTAACGGCCAGAATTTTGAGCTATGGATGCTCAAAATGGAGGATCTTCTGGTAGATCTGGAACAGTGGATTGCTGTGTATCCAGTTACGAAACTCACTGCACCGTCACAAGATTATTGGGATAAATTAGAAATAAGGGTGAGGAGTACAATACGATTGTGCTTATCAAAATCTGTGTTGTTGAATGTATCTAGTGAAGATAGTGTAGTAAAGCTATGGGCAAAACTAGGGAGTTTTTATCAATCAAAATCCCTTGTGAACGAGTTGTTTCTACAAAAGAAGTTGTTTCACCTCAAAATGGACGAGAATGACACTGTAATAGAGAATTTGAATGTCTACAATACTCTGGTAAGTCAGATAACCTCTGTTGGTATTAAAATGGCTGAAGAAGATAAATGTATTACACTATTGTGTTCTTTGCCGGATTCCTAGGACAACCTAATTGTTGCGATAGGTAGTTCTAGCCAGGCGACCTTAAAATTTGATGAAATTGTATCATCCCTACTATCAGAAGAGATGAAGCGGAAAACTATGGATAATAATAGCATGGATGCCTTGTCTGTGATAGGTCACCCCCAGGAGAGAAACAAAAATAAAGGATCTAAGGGGAGATCTAAATCTAAGGGTAGATCTAAATCCCCAGGAAAAGGAATAAGGAAGTGTTGGAAATGCGGTAAATTTGGGCACTATAAAAAGGATTTCAGATCTAAGAATGTTGATAAAGCAAAGGGATATGAGGATACCCCTTCCACAGAGGCGAAGAACTCCTCGGAAGAAGGAGGGAATGTGTACCTAGCTTCCACGGGTAATCCTTCAGAATGTGATACATGGTTGATTGACTCAGGTGCGTCATGTCATATGACCCCTCATAGGGAGTGGTTCTATGAATATGAAAAGTACAATGGAGGAGATGCGTACTTGGGAGATGATTCACTAGCCAGTATCATTGGATGTGGTAGAGTCAAGATAAAACTGAAGGATGGAAGGATTAGAACTCTACCTGGAGTGCTACACATTCCAAATCTAGAAAGAAACTTGATATCTGTCAGAAAGATAGATGTTGCAGGTGTAAAGACCATAGGGGATTCACTTGTTTACCAATATCCTATCACGTTAGTTCATATTGTGGGTTTTAAAATTATAAAAAATCAAACCAATATATTGCAGGTATTGGGGGGATGAGAGGTTTAAGGTGGGGGTGGGTAGGGTGGTTTATAAGGATTGAGGTATAAAAAGGGGTGGGGAGGAAGTTTTAAGTATTGGGAGGGGGTTGAAGTATTTATGACATATTTAATTTGGGAAATAATGCATTAACCCAAGGTCTTTCATCTCAAATTCTTCTACTAGTTTCTTCTTGCTTTCCATAATCTGTTTCTCATTCCCTGTCAAGAATAAGTCATCCACATATAGTAGTAGGATAACAGTTTCATCTTCTACAACCTTGAGATAAAGGTTAGGATCAGCTTTACTCTTGGTAAAGCCCATGCTTGATAGGAAACTATCTATCCTTTCATACCAAGCTCAAGGAGCTTGTTTAAGACCATACAAGACCTTCTTCCACTTGCATACGTGAGTATGTCTATCTTCAACTTCAAATCCTTCTGGTTGTTCTATGTATACTTCTTCTTCGATCACACCATTTAGAAAATTTGTTTTCACATCCATCTGGTGTAAGTCCCACTTCATCATGGATGCAAGTGTCATGATAGCTCTAATCGAAGTATACCATGTTACTGGGGAAAATGTCTCTTCATAATCAATTCCCTCTTTCTGAGAGAAACCTCTGGCCACAAATCTTGCTTTATACTTCTCAATACTTCTGTCAGCTACATGCTTTATTTTGAATATCCATTTGGAGGATACTATACTCTTTCTATTGGATTCATGTTAATGTATATAGTATGCTCAATATAAATTTAAGTATCCTCCAATGTATATTGGAGCATACTATATGCATGAATCCAATAGAAAGAGTATAGTCTCCTCCATATTGGGAAATAATGCATTAACCCAAATTAATTTTGACATATTTAATTTGGGTTTTAAAATTATAAAAAATCAAACCAATATATTGCAGGTATTGGGGGGATGAGAGGTTTAAGGTGGGGGTGGGTAGGGTGGTTTATAAGGATTGAGGTATAAAAAGGGGTGGGGAGGAAGTTTTAAGTATTGGGAGGGGGTTGAAGTATTTTTGACATATTTAATTTGGGAAATAATGCATTAACCCAAGGTCAAAATATCGATTCCAAAGTGAACGTTCGTATTGAGCGATAAATTAACTTCAACCCCACATAAAATTTAAAATTTTCAAATTGAGCAATACATTTTCAAATTGACCTTATGCAAGGAGAGCCTTAAGAATACACCCATTGACCGCATATTCTACACCCCATGGGAAAATTGAACAATACATTAACATGAATCCAATAGAAAGAGTATAGTATCCTCCAAATGGATATTCAAAATAAAGCATGTAGCTGACAGAAGTATTGAGAAGTATAAAGCAAGATTTGTGGCCAGAGGTTTCTCTCAGAAAGAGGGAATTGATTACGAAGAGACATTTTCCCCATTAACACGGTATACTTCGATTAGAGCTATCATGGCACTTGCATCCATGATGAAGTGGGACTTACACCAGATGGATGTGAAAACAACTTTTCTGAATGGTGTGATCGAAGAAGAAGTATACATAGAACAACCAGAAGGATTTGAAGTTGAAGATAGACATACTCACATATGCAAGTGGAAGAAGGTCTTGTATGGTCTTAAACAAGCTCCTCGAGCTTGGTATGAAAGGATAGATAGTTTCCTATCAAGCATGGGCTTTACCAAGAGTAAAGCTGATCCTAACCTTTATCTCAAGGTTGTAGAAGATGAACCTATTATCCTACTACTATATGTGGATGACTTATTCTTGACAGGGAATGAGAAACAGATTATGGAAAGCAAGAAGAAACTAGTAGAAGAATTTGAGATGAAAGACCTTGGGTTAATGCATTATTTCCTAGGTCTCGAAGTATGGCAAAGTTCAAAAGGAATCTTTCTCAACGAGGGAAAGTATGCAGTAGAGATATTGAAAAGATTCAATATGTTGGAATGCAAAGCCATGGCCACACCCATGGATTCCAACCTGAATTTGTTAGCTGATGACTTATCAAAGTTAGTGGATGTGACTCAATACAGACAAATCATTGGGTCATTGATGTACTTAAAAAAATCTAGACCTGACATTTGTCTTGCTCTGAACACTTTAAGTCAATATCTAGTTCAACCTAGACGGGTTCACTTGGTAGCTGCAAAACATGTGATGAGATATCTGAAAGGGAATATAGACTTTGGTCTATACTATGATGGTAGCCATGAGTATAGATTGTATGGCTATACAGCTGTAGATTGGGCCAGAAGTATCTCAGACAAAAAAATCACATCAAGCGGATGTTACAGTCTGGGATCTGCTATGATTTCATGGTTTAGCAGAAAGCAATCAAATGTTGCTCTAAGCATAACCAAAGCAGAATATATAGCAGCTTGCTCTGCTAGTTGTGAAGCCATATGGATTCGAAAGATGATGTCAAGATTATTCAACCTAGAGTTGGACACTACCGTGATTCTATGTGACAATCAAAGTTGTGTAAAGATGACAGAGAACCCAGTATTCCACCATAGATCGAAGCACATAGAAATCAAGTATTTCTACATTCGAGATATGATGTAGAAAGGAGCCATAAATCTCTTGTATGTGAGTACTGATGAACAAGTTGCTGATGTGCTGACAAAGCCTCTATCCTGAGTAAAGTTTAAAAACTTTTGAGACAAGCTTGGTGTTTTTCGAAAAGGCCTTCCTTGAAAGGGGGAGTAGTGATATTGCAGTGGGATTGTAGCATCCCTGGGCAGTTTCCCTAAAGTGATCCGGTGGCCTCGGTCTTAGAGAATGAAGAGGGATTGTATCATCCCGGGACATCTATCCAGAACAGATCTAGTGACTTCGATCCTTGAGAATGTAGTGGGATTGTATCATCCTTGAACTTCAGTTTGGAAAGGTATCTGGAGGCTTCGGTCCCCAAGAATGTGGCAGGATTGCATCATCCTTGAACTTCGGTTTAGAAAGGTATTCAGAGGCTTCGGTCCCTGAGAATTTGGCAGGATTGCATCATCCTTGAACTTAGGTTTAGAAAGGTATCCAGAGGCTTTGGTCCCTGAGAATGTGGTAGGATTGCATCATCCTTGGACCTAGTCCTAAAGTGATAGGGACTGATCATCTCGTAATCAATCCAGTGACTTCGATTGTCGAGAATGTTGTAGGATTGCATCATCCCTAGACCTAGTCCTAAAGTGATAGGGACTAATTATCCCGTAATCAATCTGGTGACTTTGGTTGTCGAGAATGTGGTAGGATTGTATCATCCCTGGACTTAGGTACAAAAGCGATCCGAATACTTTCGTCTTCGTGTTGTGGATTGCAGGTTGTTGATGATGATGATGTACACATCAAGGCTACATAGTTGGAAAAAGTCTTAGGTTTCTTTCTTTCCCTTGTGGAGCCTTCAGGAGCTCCATATTTTTCTGCCTCTCGTATAATTTCTCTTGTCCAAGTAGGCTTTCTCTTTCTTGATATCTCCATCATAGGAGGTTCTTGTGGTTCTGCCATGTCATGTTCTTCAGGGAGACATGTAGTTTCTTCATTTCTGGGAGGTGTCTCTTCTTCATACACTTCTTCATGTTGGCACTTCCCGAATCTCTTGAGGGCTGCCTCTTCATCGAATGTCACATCTCGACTGATTTCCATGTGATGGAATCCATGAATGTAAATTCTAAATGCTTTGGATACTTCACAATATCTAACAAATATCCCTTTATTTCTGGAAGTGTCTAACTTGGTTCTTTTCTCTTTTGGTATATGAATATATACTGGAAAACCAAATATTTTGAGGTGACTTACCTCAAGCTTCTTTCCTGTGAACATCTCTTCTGGAGTCTTGAATCCAAGATCACTGTGAGATATTCTATTCTGTACATACACAACAATTCTTGTTGCTTCTGCCCATAGATGCATTGGAAGATCTTGATCATATATCATTGTCTTCACTACCTCCATGACGGTTCTGTTCTTTCTTTCCGCAACCCCATTCTGTTGAGGATTGTAGGGAGTATTTAGTTCCCTCTTGATTTCGGCATCTTTGCAAAAAGCTTCAAACTCTTTTGAGGTATATTCTCCGCCATTGTCTGATCGGAGTGTCTTGATTTTCTTGTCTAAAATATTCTCTATCAAGGCTTTGAACTCTTTGAATTTCTCAAACACTTCACTCTTTGCTTTCAAGAAGTATATCCAAGTCTTTCTTGAAAAGTCATCAATAAATGTGATATCATATTCAAAGCCACTTAAGGATGTAGAAGACATTGGACCGCATACATCTGAATGAATCAATTCCAATGTACCTTTTGTTTTTGTTTCGCTCTTCGGAAATGGATTCTTGATGTTCTTTTCCTTTGCACATCCTTTGCAAATGCCTTCATGCTTGATCTTCATGTCTGGTAATCCCGTCACTACTTTTTTCACATGAGGTAAAGCTTTGTAATTAATGTGGGCAAGCCTTTTATGCCATAGTTCACTAGGGTCAATGGATTCATGAACAAAGGTTGTTTCTGAGTGCCCCTTGAGTTTATACAAGCCTCCTTCTTCTTCACCAATGATGATTGCATCTTCAATACTCTTTCCTTTGGGCCACATGAGTACTTGGCCATCTATGAAAGCAACTTTGAATCCTTTCTTATCTAAAGTTGAGATAGAAAGTAAATTCTTCCTTAGACTAGGTACATATAATTCATCTTTCATTTTTAGGGGATTACCTGAATCAATTTTGTAGCTTGCTTCACCAACTCCTTTGATCGGATATTGATAGTCATCTCCTAGGGATACTTTCTAAGGAGAGCTCTTTTCTTCAATTTTGGATAGAGTTTTCTTTTGTCTCGTCATGTGCTTTGAAGCACCACTATCAATGAATCAAGTGTCTTCTGCAGGTGTTACAGACCCAGAGAGTGCAGAGAATAGTGCATACTCTTCTGCATCTTCTTCTCTTGCTTGCTTTCTTGGAGGTCCTTCCTCTTCTTCTTGTTCATCCTCATCTTCAACTAGATGAGCATGATATATTTTGTTGTTGTTGATCCTCTTCTTATATTCCTGCTTCTTCATAGGACAATTTCGGGCAATGTGTCCTGTCTTATCACAATAAAAACATTGAAAACCAGAGTAGTCTTTATCTGGAGGATTTTCCCTTTTTCTTTGGATTCTTCTGGGAGGTTGAGACTCCTTGAAATTTCTTCTCTTGAATTTAGATTGACTTCTTCTTCTCCTGGTGTGAGTGGCTAGGGCTTGATAATATTCCTTTAGTAAGGCTTCTCTATTTGCCATTCTAGTATCTTCTTGAATACAGTCTTCCCATACCACATCAAACTTCATGCTTTCTTTTCTGGCACACGTCATCTGGATGAAGGACTCCCAGGGTCTAGTGAGACCATTGAGAGCAGTCATAACCAGTTCATCTTCATCAAGCTTATCTCCAATAGCTTCTAGTTTCTCTTTGATCTGAGAAACCCTTGTGAAGTAATCTTGGATGGATTCTCCATGACTCATCTTGATGATTTTCAGTTGAGCTCTCAGATTCATATTTCTGTTGATGTTTCTTCCCTCATACATTCTAGAAAGGGCATCATCCATTTCTTTTGGAGTCTTCTTGGATGACACATGTGGGATCAAGTGATCCTTGAGGGAGTCATCAATAATCCTTTGTGCCCTAATCATATCCTTTCTGTGCTTCTCCAATCCTGTATTTCCATGCTTGGAAATTCTCTATGCCTTATAGCTTGTCCTCAAGCTTAGTTCTCGGGGCCATCTTGTCATAAAATCACAAAAAATTGAAATTTTGCAGAATGAGAAACTGACCTTACCAAGAGATCCACTTGAATGAGGTGAGTTGATTGGTGTGCTTGGATTCTAGAGATTCCAACTCTTCACCTTCCAAATCAGACTTGCAAGATTCAACTTCTGCAGCTTTCTAGTTCAACAGTTTTCTGGTGCAGCTGTTAAACTAGGGTTTGACTTTCCCGGAGACTCACACACCCAAAAACCTTGATTCCAGGCTCAAAAGATGTGCTCTAGGAAGGTGCAACTTTCTATGCAAGCAGTTTTATGAAAATCAAAAAATTTCCTGAAACCCTAATTTCTTCCGGGGAGAGAGAGCGAGCTATTTCACCTTGTGAAAGTTGTCCTATTCAAGCTAGCTCTGATACCATTTTAAATTTTCATATGCTAAGCTAGATCATCAGTATTTCATTTCAATTTCATAACAAAAGCATATAAACAGGATCACTGAAAGAAACAGTATCACAAGAACAACACAGATTTATCTTGGGAAAAACCCAGCAAAAGCTTCCTCAATATAGATGCCCCAAAAGATAAAAGGTAAAACCAAAAGACCGATCAAAGACTTATCTTCCTCCTTCTCTAGATACTTCTCTCTCCTTCACTAATGCGCTACACAAGTGAGTGTGTGTGTTCCAAATGAGGAGCTCCATACCTCTATTTATATTCATCCGTTCACTTTAATAATTAATTCCAACATATAGGCTCGAGTTAATCATGTAGGCTTGAGTTAAACATGTAGGATCAAGTAACCACAACTGGGGTGCTAATGACCCACCTTTACAATTTGAGGGGACTACCTCATGACTCTTATTAGTTCTTTCGATTAGAAGCATCAGAGCATAAAGAAATACAATTGGTTCTCCTGGTAGGACCATTAGGGACCACAAAAGATACATATGGAATATTCTTCGAAGTTACAATATTTCAACACCAGCTAGGAGAAAAGCTATTGGGAGCAAATGGTTATTTAAAAAGAAGTTGAATGCAGAAGGTAAAGTGGATAAGTATAAATCCCGCTTGGTAGCAAAGGGATATTCTCAGGTAGAGGGGATTGATTTTGGTGAAATATTTTCTCCAGCTGCAAAATTAACTTCTATTAGATTTCTCCTTTCTATTGATGCTGCTTTTGATATTTAAGTAGAGTAGATGGATGTGAAGACAACATTCTTACATGGGGATCTGGAAGAAGAAATATACATGAAACAACCAGAAGGGTTCATAGTAAAGGGAAATAATGAGTTGGTATGTAAACTAAAGAAGTCCCTTTATGGTCTAAAGCAATCTCCAAGGATGTGGTACCAAAAGTTTGACACGTACATACTTGGATTGGGGTTTGTGAGAAGTAAAGCTAATCACTGTGTATATTCCAAACAGGTTGGCGATCACTTCATTAACATAGTTTTGTATGTTGATGACATGCTGTTGATTGGAAACAACAAAGATGTTATAAAGGATGTGAAGTCTCAACTGTCCTCCAAGTTTGATATGAAAGATCTCGGTGCTGCAAACTTCATTCTAGGAATGGAGATGAGAAGATACCGTGCAAACAAAATGATCAGTTTAAATCAAAGAAAATATGTTGAGACGGTACTACAGAGATTTAACATGCAGCAAAGTAAGCCGGTCAAGGTTCCTATTCCTATAGGCATAAATTTATCTGTAAAGCAGTGTCCCAAGACACGGGAAGAAGAAGAACACATGTCACGGGTTCCATATGCCAGTGCAGTTACTAGTTTGATGTATGCAATGGTCTGTACAAGACCAGACATTGCTCATCTAGTGGGAGTTTTGAGCAGATATATGTCAAAACCAATAAAGGAGCATTGGACAACTGTAAAGAGGGTCTTCATATATTTGCATGGCACCATAGATTATGCAATCTACTACCAAGGAAGACCTAGACCAGATAGAGTAATAAATGTACATGGATTTTTTGATGCAGACTGGGATGGAGACCTTGATCATAGAAGATCTACAAGTGGGTATGTGTATAACCTATTTGGAGGAGTTATCAGTTGGATGAGCAAGAGACAAGCTGTAGCTGCACTCTCAACTACAGAAGCTGAATACATGGTAGCCACTCATGCAAGCAAAGAAGCTATGTGGTTGCAAAGATTGTGTTTAGGTATTGGGTTTGTACAGAAAGGTGTAAGGTTAGATTGTGATAGCCAAAGTGCAATCTTCATGGCAAAGAACCCTGCTTATCATGCTAAGACAAAGCATATTGATGTGTAATATCACTTTGTGAGAGATATGGTTGAAGATAAGAAGGTGCTGCTAGAGAAGGCTGACACCATGAAAAATTTTGCAGACTCATTAACAAAGTCTATTAGTACAGAGAAGTTCTCTTGGGGTAGAGAATCTATGGGCATTGATGCCCTGAACCTGTGATTTTATGAGTACATGACTCATTGCTATGCAAAGGAAACAACAAGTGGGAGAATGTTGGGTATATGTTATATTCTTTGCATGTGCGTATGGAGGGGAGGTGCACATGTCAGTGCTATAGCTCGGTGAGCCCAAAAGCAGCTTTGGCTATTTATAGAATTTATGGCTATTTATAGTTGTTTGTGGCTATTTTTAGAATTTGTCTAAAAATATGTAACTTAATCCTGGTTAAGGGATTGGAGTCTTTTTCTAATTTGGTTTAACGGATTAGGGTATTTGGATGTTGTAGAATACCTATATTTTGTATTGTGAGGATTTCATAATGTAATGAAGAGAAAATAGGAGGTGTGGCTCCAAGGGTCTCTAGTTTTCCCGATTAAGGGTTTCCAGGGTAAATCTCTGTGTTTATGTGTGAATGATGTGTTGTGATCTCTATTTTACTTAAAATAATCTGTATGTTTTTCTTCTCTGCACAGGTTTAAAACTTACAATTACTACAAGCCAAATAGTATGGGTGGTGTTTGGTTGGGAAAATGGGTTGAGGACATCAATGGTTATGCTCAATCGGAGGATGAGTACTTCATCATTGAATTTATCGGGCCATGTATCCTCTATATGCTTCATGGCTATTGAATTTGTTGGGATTCACATAACTCCTTCCTCACTTCAGTGTGATGCATGAAATCCCTGCAACATAGCTAATTATTTATAACAAAAGATCCTTTGAATCCTTGGGATTATAGGCATGTGCCTCAATATCTTATGAGAACCATGTTATTTAGCCTTGCTATTCTTGGTACCTGTCATGCCAACATTTGGACATATATCTTTTTCTACATATTCTCCTCTATATAAAATCAATCATTGGGACATGCACGATATGATATGTACTTAACACTCAACATTTTAAACATTTTTTTCCTCTTCACAGTTTTCGGGCTAGACATTATCACTCAAAAGTACCTTATATTTGAATAACCCATAGATAGTGGGAAATATAAATGTACCATGTCATTTAACATTCATAAAATAAACCATTTTCAATGTTGATTATGTGACAATATTCCTCAAAATATAAGGTAGTTGATGGTCAGTTACCTCAAAATTTCCAAGAATCGTACGTTTGACATGCCATACATTGCTTTTAAGTTATATAGTAACATTGTTCTCCCCAACTGTGTAGACTTTGACCAACCCGATCCAACGAGAAGGGTGGAGGAAGTTGATTTAAAGCTTTTGAAGGTTCGATGATATGAGCATCATCCCCTAGCTCATTGTCCTAGAATGTATGTAACAACATTGCATCCATGGCAATCGTTTGTCATAATAACTCGTCCATACCAACCTCTACTTCATTTCCTTCATTTCCAACATGTGAAGAACTACTATTACTATAGGAATTCCTAATTGGTGAGTATGGATGCAGTGGAAATTGAATAGGTGGTTGATTCAACCATGCTTGGCATGCTTCCTCTCCAATTTCCACTTTTTTAAGCCTTATGATTTGAAATTGTACTTGGGTGCAACAAAAGATGGTATACAAGTCTCTCATCATCAAAATATCGATTCCAAAGTGAACATTCGTATTGAGCGATAAATTAACTTCAACCCCACATAAAATTTAAAATTTTCAAATTGAGCAATACATTTTCAAATTGACCTTATGCAAGGAGAGCCTTAAGAATACACCCATTGACCGCATATTCTACACCCCATGGGAAAATTGAACAATACATTAACATGAATCCAATAGAAAATAATTAAATATAGACAATCAAACAAGAGTGTTGTATCTGAGCTAGCAATGATAGTTAGTTGAATCCATCAGTATGTGTGAGAGATTTTGGTTTGACAAATACACATATGATAACTGTGTGATCAATCATCCTTGAGTGTATGATGACTCACATGAGGAGTTTAGGGAAAATCTATTATTTTGGCCATAAAACAAATAATTTATAAAACAAAAATTAAAACTGAGCAATACATTAACATGAATCCCATTGAAAATTAAGAAATACAATTAATTAATTTTTTTTGCCTTACACCCAAGGGGATGTCTAATGGTAATACCAATGCAAGGTGTATCTGACGAACGGTTTGTGGTATACAAAAGTTATAGTTTATTAACAACTCATCACCAAGAGAAAAACCATGGATTGAATGTAGACCAACAAATTTGAACACTTTCCTTTTCATAAAGAACTCATGGTCATTGAAGTGTTCATCAGATGAACAATTTGTGAAAAATAAAGAGCACCTAGAATTATTTATGAACCCTACAATGTTCACATGAGTGCATGGACAATCATCTATGCATAACAGGTTCTTTCTGTTAAAGTTTCTAGAAACATAACCATTCATGCACATACTATGCATGGAAATGTTATGCTTGCATTTAACAATATTTAAGTAATCCGACCAACAATAGATGGGACCGAAAAATGGCATAAGTGCTACTAAAAGTTTGGGAGGAACGCGTGTATGTGAAAGGATAAACAACCCAGTATTTGCAGCATCTATATTAGACTTGGAAATCATAAAACGATTACCACCAAAGGAGAATTTGGTTCCAAGATTAGGAAAAGGTAGAGAAGACGGGAAAGCGCCATACAAAGCGCGGTTGTAAGAAGTTCAATATTTACTTTGCAAATTCATAGGAAGGGAGAAATCATCTCTACCCTCCAATAATTGGACGGACCTTGGTGTGTACTTGGACAATTTTGTTCTCAACTCATGCACTTTTTTTGATATTATATTAGAGATATGTTGGGCAGCATTTATATCATCATACTTTGGGTCATTGGAACTTGCAGTTGACAAACATAAGCATAGGGGTTCATCAATTTAGGATGAGACAAAGTTGTTTTGGCTTCAAACTTTTTCAAAAATGAGCATAAGAAAGTGTTCCTAAGTGTCTTTTCTATATCACCTATTAGATTTTTACTGCACTAGGGGGTATTCAACCATCGACATTGGGTTATCTGTGATTGATGTAATGGGTGAGTGTGACATGCCAAGATGTCTCCTTCAACCATTGACATTTTGAATAACCAAAAACTACTAGAGTGTCATAAAAGGGATCAGCTCACGATGAATTATCGTCGATGAACCAAGATTGTGGCTTGAAGTTGGCATGTTACAATTGACAGGATAAAGCGGTTGTCCATTTTAATCTACAAACTGCTCACATTATTTCACTTCTAATAAGAGCTTACGAGTTTTAAAACTGGTGAAATATTTTGTGCATCTGAACTCGAACCTGAATCAGGATCCTACAATATAGAATAAATTGATATTCATATTCACATGGACAAGTAACATAAATTCAAATAAATAGTCAAAATATAAATAGACCCCGAACTTATTGGATATGAAAAGGGAGAACTCATTGAACTTTGAACAAGATGAAATGAGCTAGGATCTGAAGAATTGACCATTTGGTACTATAACCTTTTCTCCTTGCATTTGATCCAAATCAACAATCAATATATGTCTTTACAGTCCTAAAATATTTTAAATAACTATACCACAATCTAACTTTCAATATAGTTTGAAAATCATTTTGTAAAAATAAGTTGAGTTTAAGCAACATATGTACTATGAAATATTGTAGTTGGTGTGGTTGAATATGAAAAGAACACTTGAGATGAATATATAATTTTAAGTTGACACATCATACCACAAGATTTTCAAATTAAATCGGTGTGGCTAATCAAATAAACACGCATTGGCGCACTCATATCTCTTTAACGCACTGGTGCGTCATAACAACAAACGCATCGTACATCAACATCAGCAAAATCCCTTGCAGAAGAAAATATCCACTACAATAGATAGGGGATATTTATCAATGCATTTTACGAAATAATTCATGTTAGTGCATTTACTAAATATATGTGCACTGGTACATTTCAATTCTACACGCACCACTGCATGATTTATTAAATACTCATTGGTATGTTTAATTTATCTATGTACCGATGCATCATAATCACAAGCGCACTGAAATGTCAAAAATAAAAAATAATTAAAAAAATCACACAAGTTATATTTGCTCAAAACTAAAAAAAGGGTGGCAAATTTGATTTCGAAAACTAATTCTAAAATGTATTTAAAAGTAAAAAAACTAAACATCAATTCATTCTTTTGCCGAAATTTTGAGGGGAGAGTTTTGGAAGAGAGACTTACATGGAAGTAGTTTGGAGCAACCGAATTATTCTGAGCACCAAGATTTGTTAGGTATAATGAATCAAACAAAATCATGCATAGTAAAAAATTCAAGTATGTAAAATATTACTATTGATCTTATTATCTTATTTAGATTTCAACTAGATTTAGAAAAAAAATTAATTTTTACCTTCAATGTTGCAACCCTTATTTTCTCACTCCTCCTTTTTGTTTTATGTGGTTGCAAGCTGGAAAATTTTCATTATGGTTTAAATCCCTCTATTGTTACACAATTACGATTTTTTATTTTAGGGATTTTAGATTTGATGAGATAGTGATTATATCTAGAAAGTGTAGGGTGAGATGGGGTCACTTTTTGGGTTGAATCCGTAACCATGTCAGCCCTCTCAAGTTTTTTTAATTAAAAACATGTGTAATTTTTGGTACGTTTCTATCACAATATCACACCAGTGTGTTTATAGTACTAGTGCACCGAAATGGCATGCACATTTTATTTTGTTTAAATGCAGAAAATTGTTTCTCATTTCTCGATGTCGCAAGATCACAATAAATTACCAGTATTGTTTATTATCCTGAAATGCTAAATAATTTTCTATCCTTTACGGTGCATCTGTTTTATATAACGCACGAGTGTGTTTTTGTACATAGTACACCATTGTGTTTTATGTATTGAAGCGTACCGATATAAGGCTTGTTTTCTATTTTGAAGTTCTGTAATTTATTTGTGTAATATATTTATAGCTTTTGTATTTAATGGTCCATGTTTTTTATTGATAGAAAATGCATAGTATGAGTTCAATGAACAACAATTTTAGTTAAGATAATGGGAGGACATCTAGAATTACGAAGAAGGAGAGTGCTTTTTAATTTTTATATTTAAATTAATTTGTTTGAATTATTTTGCAAATTTAACTAATATGTATTGGTTAATGTGTGACATGTAGAGCCAAAAAATGAGGAATCTCAATAAGATACTTACTAATCTAAGTCCATAAAAGCGTAAAACATTGATGGAAAAGCTGCAGAGGGATGAATCAGGTGAATAAAAAATAAGTCAACATGAATTATTTCTTCAAATTTGAGTGATATTGTACTTAAGAATATTCACTAATATGTTTCAAATAATCTAATTCACATATGTTGAATGTTATGCACGGACTAACAACAATAGAAATGAATGTCATCATAAGAAATTTTTTTATGGAAGATTCGAATGATGATGAATCGGTCCTTAGCACATCTGGAGTGGTGTTGAAAGTTTATAGAAGGGGCAAAGACTTTTATAATATTATGAGGGATATAGTGGAAAGAATGTATAGACATATTTTTCACTTACAATATAGAAATCAATCAAATGATTCGAAGAATCAGGTCATATGTAAACTACAAGAGGCATTTCTTGAGCAGTGATCAATGTCACTTGTCTAATTTGCAATAGAAAAAACATACAACAACAAAAACGAATCATTAAAAAGGTAATATTCCTAAACATGTTTATGTAGAATATTTATCTATAACTACTGCAAAGTGTCATTCATCTAATAATTTTAATTCTGTTATATTTATTATTCATATCAACAGAAAAATAGGTTAATGTCATTTTACATTTACAGAAAAATTATGAAATTCTCAAAGGATGAACGAGCATCTCAACATCAACATGCTTCAAATTATGAAATCAATGATTTTTTGGATTACATACATTTCATTAATTTATTCAACATTGAATGTTAATTTTCAATTATTTTATTATAGAAAATAAAAAAAAATGGAACCCATTCAACATTAAATGTTAATTTTCAATTATTTTGTTACAGAAAATAAAACAAAATGGAACCCATTCAACACACAAGATAGTATGACAAAGAAAAAAGAGGTCGATAACAACGTTTGTGAGTATTTGTGATTTCCTTATAAGAAATTAAGATCTCATGGTGGTTGTGATCTTTATATTTATTTTTTTTTGTTTTCATTGGCCATCCTTAGATGTCTTGAAACATGTATTAACATAGAAAGAGAAGCAATCAAAAGAATTTATTGGCATTGGGTTAAATAATGGTTGTGAGTATATATTGGCGTATCAAAAATTCATTGTGGAACTTGTAAGTATCTATGTTGTTTTACTTCTCTCATTTTATAATTAATAGAACAACAAAAATCATTTATATTAAATCTATGATTTGTGACAGGATGTAAAACATGTAGAAAACAAAGTATGGAGTGGATCCAATAGAAGACTTGCTAATAGAGGGCATGAGATTTGGTTTTGAAATAATGTGTATCATTCATAACTCAATTCTTTATATGGTACGTTATTTTTCAATTTGCATTCATGTGTATTATCTATTTTATTTTTCATTATTCCTTGCAATGTAGATACACTCAGTACACTTTATTTTTATGTTTGTAGATGAAGGTTGGAAAAGAGGAAAACAATCGAGCCAATCAACAAAACATTCAACCGAATCAACCAATTGATGTTACAAGTGGTTCAAGCACTGATAATAGTTCCACTGAGGAATGATGATCCATAAATATTTTTGATATTAATGCAAGCTAATGTATTTTTGAAATAATTGTCTGTAAAAATCAGACATTTTGTATAATGTATTGGACATAGGGTATGAATTAAAAGACAACAAGTTACCAATAAGTATAACAATTACATGCGTGTTGACATTTTAATTAATGTCGTCTCTATGTTGTCCTATTTTGTATGATAAAATAAACTTTTGTATTCTATTGCATTCTCCAATGTTATCATCAAATGTTACATATGAAATGGCACATTGGTAATTAAATGTATGGACGATTAAATATTACAATAGATGCTAGATATAAGAAATTAATCTAAACAAACATAATAATTAAAGCTGAAATGAATAGTACTATAAAAATATCTTTCAATTTCTGATGATTAATAGAAATATATATATATCACTATAATGTCAATAGTCACTGTTCAAATAATCATCTTCGGTGCTTTTGGTAATTTATGTCACACCGATGCGTTTATTCAAATTATATGCACTAATGTGTTTATACAAAACAACTCGCCTGATACTCCAATGTAAATTAAACACACCATTTAATTTAAAAATTCAAAATTTCCACGTCTTAGTCACTTTTACCGATGCGTTCTTGTTTGTTAATTGCATACATGTTTTTGAATTGTTTACACGCACCAGGATTTTTATAGAGCTTTATGTATCGATGGTTTTTAAAATTAATCATGCATTTCAGTTGTTTAAATGCACCGAGATATTTTAATAGTTTGTATGCACCCTTATTATCATGAAATGCATTGAGGTACTATGATAAATAGACTACATTGTTAAAGTTTAAAAATATTAAGAACTTCCAGTGCTTATGATGTAAAATATTGCCATGGTGTGCTTATGTTGTATGTAAGCACCGATGCGTATAATTTATACATAAGCATCGATGTGAAATTGAAATTTGGTGTTTTTCGGTGCATGGTATATTTGAGTGCACAGGTGCAAATAGTTATATCATTCAACACTTGTGTGTTTAAGTGATATACACACTAGTGCATGTTTCTTCAAAAAAGCACACTAGTAAATCATTTGCTAAAACGTCCATCCATTGAACTTTTTTAGTTATAAGATATATCTATAATAGCCTCCATTAAAACATCTGCTACCATTAGCATAGGCTGGAGCAGATGTTTTTTTTGACAATTTTTCCAATCTTGTAACATTAAAAGCTTCCACTATAACCTCCACTACAGGGCCTTTTCCTTGTAGTGGAAATTGTCTTAAATGTTGTGTAGGTTTCTAGTAGTCTATGTTAGGATATTTAGACACTTAGGAGTTAGTTAAGATCAACTTGTGTAATATATTCGTTAGGTAAAAGTGTTTTTTTTTAGTATGCATTAGTATGCATTTGTAAATATTCTAATCTGATGGTCACAATATGTTCTAGACATAGAGTGATCCGACTGTTCAACTTCTCTTAGATCATACCTACCAATAATCTGTGGCTTAACACCCAATTGGTCTATGATCTCTATTTAAAGAGCATAGAGGGTCCTTGGCTAGTTGATCGATTATGAGAAGCTCATGTAACTTTTTTTCTTTTGCATAATAAATTGCTCCAAGTAGCTATTTCGCTGGGGCCGTGGATTGTTTCCCTCTCAAGGGTTTTAACAATGTGACAAACATCGGTGTGTTGATATATGATCTATTTGTGTGAAGCAGTTGTTGAAGGTGTTCGGTCTTTTGGGAGTACCCTGTGTACCCAAACATGGTATCAGAGCTTTTATGAAGAGCCACTTTCAGTTTTGATCAAGATCTAGAACCGGTGTTGCCGAAACTTTGAAAGGGTTTCTATTTCAGGATTTTTTGTGCATTTGTGGCCTGTGGGAGCTATTCTATTGTGTCTGGAGCACCGTTTCCAGTGGGAAATAGTTTTCGTTTCACCGAAAACCGTTTCCGTTTGCTCCAGAAACACCCATTTCAGCAAATCTGAAGGTATAATGTTACAGTAACGGATTTTTTTTAAATCTCTCATATTTTATCAGTTTATTATTAGATATTTTATGTTATAGTCTTGGACTGTTGTTTTCCCTGACATCGTATGCTCTTTGTCGTGCACCTTGCACGATCGCTGCGAATCAGAAATAGTGAGGGAAAGTTTTTTTGTTGTTGTCTTCTCGACTACGTATGCTTTTTGCCGTGCACCTTGTGCGATCACGACAAATCAGAAACAACGAGAAAACTTGAAAACATAGACTTTCCGGGTAAGCTAACCAAGATCTAAACCCATTGTGTGGAAGAAAAAAAATTTGTTTTTGTTTTTCGTTTTTTTGTGATTTATAGGAAAAGAAAGCAAGCACGGAAAACGAGAGAGGAGTTGAAAAAAAAAACCCTTCCTCTTTCCATACTTTTACGTACCTTTTAAACTTAGCTCACTTACTCCAAAGTTGCTTTACACCTTGATAAGTCTTGAGTTCAAGTCTTATCAAGCTACTTTTTAGTGCATGCAATTTCTATTTTCAAGTTACTTTATTGTAAAACTGCATAGAGATGCTAAAATAAAATAAAATAAAAGTGAGTCACTTAAATCTTTTAATTTATTGTTGCACTATTTAAAGGTCATTATTATAAAAGTGAACATCACTTATTCTACAAAAAGTGATTCACTTCAAAGCAACTTTATTGTAAAAGTGATTGTCAAAGGTTGATCTTGGGAAGAGGGGGCTTCTTATTTTTTAGTTGGTCAAAGTTAATATCTGCCACGTCACTATTGGGGACATCTTCAACATTTTCTTTGATCAAGCATAACTTCATCATTTGGAATCAGTTTTAAGTGTCGTTTTTTTTTAACCGCATATTTTTTTGAGCTCTTTGCATCCAGACAGTTAGTTTCTGTTCTTTCAGCCATTATTTTATAGTATGGCCGCCCCCTATGATATTATACTTACAAGTTCAAACTATTTCTCATGGAAATCTCGTATGGAGGATGTTCTACAAAGTAGGGGACTTTTCAGGATAACCTCAGGGAAAGAAACAGAACCCACTGATGATGATAAGAAAATTAAATGAGCAAATCGATGTGATGAAGCTCATGGATTGATTGGGATGTCAATATTTACTGATTTGCGATTCCACATATCTGGAATTGATGAACCTGATAAAGCTTGGGAAAAGTTGGAATCTGTGTTTGGTAACACAATGAAATTCGGGGTCATCAACTTGAGAATGAGTTGTTTTCCTTGAATCCAAATGATTTTTCATACATTCAAGACTATTTATCTAAGTATAAAACTCTTAGACTCTTATGTGCAAAATGCAAGATTAAGAAATAAGACAAACAATGTATTTATCATATTCTTTCCAAACTTGGACCTGCATATTCTGTTTTGTATCTACATTCTACTCCATGAAAGAATCCTTGACTGCAGCTAGCTATCAAGAGCCTAGTCTTGAATCCTTTTGTGATTCCTTTATTAGAAAGTAAGATAAGCTCATTCATCTAGGAATAATTAACAATGCAGATACATTTGGGAAAGCCTTATTGTTTCAACAGAAAGAAAAGTCCAAGCCTCCCAAAAAACAAAGTTTTTGCAATAATAAGCCAAACAACAAGGGTCCCAAACCCTCTAAGTTAGATCCTCCTTTAAAATATGACAAAGGATCCAAGCAAAAAGGAAAGAAGACTGAGCGTCATTGCAATTTTTATGGGAAAGATAATCATGATGATTCTAAATGTTTTAAGAAGATGGCAGCCTTGGAAGCAGTAATGAAGAATATTTCTATTTAATTTGATTGACCCTCTATGCTCTGTGATCTATTTGTGTGAAGTGGTTGTTGAAGGTGTTCGGTCTTTTGGGAGTACCCTGTGTACCCGAACAGTCTAGAACCTCTTGATGTGACAATTGAAACTATATATGTAGACTCCGCTTCAAAGTCAACCAAATCCAAGTCATCCATCACTTAGGAATGACTAAAAACCTTAACCTTGGCACACCTCACCCTTAGGTTGATTCCTATAGACAAAGCTTATGAAATCCCAAGTTTAGAATCAAATGATCTTATTTCCCATCCTTAAGCAACATTTCTCTAGTTGTGAAGATTCCTCTTTCTATTGACCCATACTTGTGAAGCACGGTAATGTTATTAAATGTCGAGGTTACTTTTTTTTCTTTACTAAATGAATATTTACCCTTCAAATTGTTGTTTGACTAAATTGCAAATAATAAGCTTGTCTAGGATGGGCTTCAACACCTTGTATGGATTCTTCTTGCAAGTTGGGTGTGGTTTATGAAGACATTGGGCATGCAAGTAATTGCATAGCCACTCCAAGTAAATAATAGTCCAAATAATGGCTTTGAATTGTACCCTAGCCTCTTAAGCACGTAACAAAATTACTTTGAGGCCAAAGATTTAATTTATCCTATGTGATGCCACTTGAAACAACGACATTGCTTCCTCTCTCAGCGTCACATTCACGCACCCTCCTTTGGTTGTCATATTCTCTCATCAACTATCAAACTATTGCTTTCATTATTGCACTTTACCCTTTGTTTTTACAATCAATAATTTTTTTCAAAATTAAACATTATATATATATATTATAATATCTTTTAAAAATAAAAATAAAAATTATTATTATATTTTCATAATTTATTAAAAATAGTTAAAATGTCAAGCACTATTTATCCACTTTATAATGTAAGTTTCATTTTTTTTTTCAGAGGAAAAAATACCAGTCTTTGTTATTCATAGAATCAAAAGACATATTATACATAATCCATCTTTCTTGGCAGAAAGCAACAATATGATGCCATCAGCATAAAGACATACAATGATCAAGCCAACAGAAAAAACAACAATCCTCCAAGAAACAATAAAGTCTGATCACGACAGACTTTTCTCATCATTCCTGATATATCAGGTCAGAAAATGCTGTGAATCGGAGGTGAACCCAAACAGACATTCCTTGAGCAAAACTAGTTGGCTGAAAAAGTCTCAAACATGACAAAACAAAGCCAATCAGATGTAAAAATCAAATGATGAATAAACAAGTGGAGTTCAGCAGCTAAAATAGCATAAAATGGCCATGATCTATGACTGATCCATCTAGTGATTCAAAGAAAGTTCCAGATCCCATATCCAAAAGCAAAGCCTGTTTAGAGAGGCCATCAGCCAGCATGTTATGCTCACGGTATATATGCTTGAAGATCACCGGAGGGGCGAGATGGAGCATATTATTTATTTCATCACACCAATGATTCATAGAAGGAATATCCAGGGCAGAAAGTTCCTTGAGCCAAGAAATAATAACCATTGAGTCACCATATATCAAGTGTATGGGAATACCCATCATCAAACTCACTCTAAGAACAGCCCAGAGCGCCAATAATTCTGCTCTTGTATTCGTGCTACATCCACATCCCAAAGAGAAACTGAAATAATGATTGTCATTAAGGTAAATCATAAAACCCGCACCTCCTAAATTCTCAGCAGCAGCCCCATCAAAAAATCCACAAGGAAAGACCTTTTGAGGCTCGGGACCAATAATCCAGGTTTTGTGTGATTTATGTGGAACTGGAAACAGATTTAAGAGACTCTCAATCCTATAAATAAGAGGCTGCACTGAAGGTTTCCAATCTTCAAAGAGACATTTATTCCGCAGATTCCATATACACCAGAAAGCAAAAAAAGGGAAATATCCAAATTCAACATTCCTCACAGCAGTTGAGAACCAATGTGCCAGAAGGGACAGGACTGAGTTGAAACAGGGCAAAGAGAAAAGAAACCGAGCTGCAAAGTAGGTAAAAGTACTCGCAGTGAAGAGGCAAAACAAGAAAAGGTGTTGTATATCCTCAGCACTTCTCTCACATAAAACGCAGCGACTTGGACCAAGAAAACCACGTGATTGGAGCTGCTCCCAGGTAAGAATCCTACCATTCTCTAATAGCCAGATAAAACATGTAATTTTGGTGGGGATATTCATAGCCCATAGAGAATCACTAACAGATTTACACCCCTCTAAGCTACTGTTCGTGGAGATACAATCGTAGCCAATGGCAGTAGTTAGAGGTCCAATATAATTGCTAAAAGACCACAGAAGAGTATCCTGAATATCCTTCAGTCGAATTCTGCTATATTCCAGCCCTCTAATATAGTTGTCCCAGCAGGATTTCCATTCCCCACAAAGGTCGAGATCCTCAGCTGTAAACCAGTACCCGGAAGCAAAAGAAGTTTCATTTCTAGCTTGTGTAAGGGTACAAAGCCCATAATCTTCCAAATATGCCCTCAAATCACCCGGGAGAATAAAAGAGCTGCCAAGTCCAACAACAAGGTCCACACCCAATCGAATATCTGATCCATTTCCAACTTGCCAAAGAATCCCTTTACCCAGCCAAGGCAAGGATAGGAGGAAGCCTTTCCAAATAACCGAGACATTCCGAATCCTGAAACATTTCTCTCTAAGCCATGAATGCACACGCAGATTCTTCATATATTTGACAGACAGAAGAAGGTTCCATATGCCGGTGTTGTTTAAAGCATTCCAAAAACTCTTCAATCTCAACGATAAACTGAAGCTAGGGATATGCTTTATTCCCCAGCCTCCTAGAGAGATAGGTTTAGCGAGAAGATGCCAATCCACTAGGTGGTATTTTTTTTGTTTGGGGGAAGAGCCCCAAAGAAAAGAGAAGATCATTCTTCTGAGTTTATCTAAGATAGAGGCTGGAATCGGAATAAGGGCCATCCAATAGACAGGGATGCTTGAAAGAACATATCGAATAAGGACTAGTTGACCTCCAATAGACAAGAGCCTATTAGTCCAATGAGATATACGCTTTTCAAATTTAGATAAAAGCCAATGCCAGTCCTTGACCAGGTATGCCGTAGGCTTGAGAAAGAACCCAAGGTAATTGAAACCCTGATTAAGATGAGCAAATCTGAACGGAAGGAGGCCTGTTATTCTTCCAAGAAGGACAGCATCTAAGTCATTATGGAGGAAATAGGATTTTTCCAAATTAATACACATGCCTGAGGCCTCACAAAAAGTGTCAAGTAAAACTTTGAAAGCTATCCACTCCTCATAGGTACCCATACCAAATAAAATAACATCATCTACGAATAATAAATGAGTGAGGAAAAGATGAGACGAAATTTTGATCCCTTTAATTTTTCCATTTCTCTTGGCATCCTCAATTAGAAGGCTAAGTCCCTCGATTATAAGGATGAACAACAGCGGGGACAAAGGACAACCCTTTTTGATTCCACGGGTAGCTGGAAAGAACGAAGAAGGAGAACCATTTACAAGGACAACAAAATTTGCAAAAGAAATGCACCCCATAATCCAGTTAACCCCTATAAGAGGAACCCCAATCTGAATAAGAATAAGACGGATGTAAGTCCAATTGACCCTATCAAAAGCCTTTAACAAGTCGAGCTTGAGGATGAGGGCACATCTCTTTTTCGTTTTGACAGAGTGAAGGACTTCCTGCGTGATGGCAATCGGCTCAAGGATCTGACGGTTCTTCAGGAAACCGAATTGCTGAGGAGAAATGGAGGAGTAAAGGAAGGGTTTGAGTCTAAGGGCCGCAACTTTAGAGATCAATTTATAACAGAGATTGCAGAGAGAAATAGGACAAAAGTCAGCAAAAGAAACTGGATGCTCAACTTTAGGGATTAAATCTAAGAAGGTAGAGTTAAGGGAGGGAGCCACACTACCCGTGAATCTGGAAGTTTCCACCATATTGACAAGGAGAGGTCCCAATAAATAAAAAAATGTCAGATAGAATTCGACAGGCCAGCCATCAGGGCCTGGGGCCTTATCCCTTTTGAAAGTCTTTAAAGCCTCCTCAACTTCTGAAAGAGTGACAGAACCAGTAAAAGCCTTTTTCCCTTCCTCACTGAGATAGGAAGGAAAAAGACGAATAACCTTAAGCTGAGCAGAAAGATTAGTCAAATGATCATCAGCAAAAATATTCTTAAAATAACGAATCCCAAGTGATTTGATGCTTTGATCATCCGAGATCCAGTTACCCACCTCATCTTTTAAACTCCAAATGGCATTATGATTTTTTCTAGTCGATGCCACCGCATGGAAGTATTTGGTATTGGCATCCCCATTCGTGGCCCAAGTAACTCTGCTTTGCAATCTTGCTGAGTAAAGCTCATGATCTAAAAGATTTTGCAGGTCTGCTTTTAGTGACATCAGTCTGCTATGCTGAACATCATCTAAGATAGTAGAATGGGAAGAAAGTAGAATAGAACTAATTTCCTCCTCCAGGAAAACTGATTTATCCTTCAATTTTTTAGATTCCACTTTTATCCAAGGCTTAACCTTTTCTTTTAGCAAGCAAAGTTTGCATGAAAGAGTATTCATAGCATTCATCGAAGCATCCGATCGGACAAGCGGCCATTCAGTTCGGATCATATTGACAAAATCCTCATTTCCTAACCAGGATTGATTAAATTTGAAGGGATAAGCACATGAGTTTTGATGATCCATCCATTCAAGCAGAACTGGGAAGTGATCCGAAATCCCACATCTGTGAGCCCAAGCCCTATGTCTAGGAAGAGAGCTAATGGGCTGATCCGACAGCAAATAACAATCAAGTCTTTTGGAAATGCCATCTTCCCCCATCCTTCCATTCCTCCAAGTTGGACCAGCAAAAGAGGGAGCCACATCCACTAAATGATGATTAGAGAAGAGCTTGGAGAAAAAAGGACCCAAAGGATCAAGTTGAGCTCTGGTACCCCAGATTTCTGAGGCATTTAAAGTTAAGTTCATGTCACCGGCTAGAATGAGGTTGGGCTACAAGAGAAGACCACCAGAGGCCACAGCAGTCCAGAACGAGTCACGGTTAAGATAAGGGCCATAACAATTAAGGATAGACAAAGAGAAGGTAGAGCCACGAATCGAAGCATTAAGCAAGATACCAGCATAAGTATGGAAAGCTTTACATCTAAGTATCTTCAGATTCCAACCAGAAAGAATTCCCCTCGAGAGACCTTTAGAACTAAGGGCACAAAATTCCCAACCCTGACACAACTTGGAAAAGGCAAAGAGGGCTGGATAAGAGCTGGTCATGGTCTCCTGTAGGAGCACTACATCAGGAGAAAGAGATTTAATCAGATGACAGAGGCTTTTCTGTTTGGATGAACCTCCCAACCCTCGAACATTTAAGGAGAGGATACACATTAGGAATTAAACTGAAGAGGGGTCGATGCTCTAAGGACCCTCTGAGATGAAGTGGCAGGCTTCCGAGCCGCATACTTAAGTCTAGTAGATAATGGTGTATAAGGGGCAGGAGAAATATTCGCGGCATCCGGAGGAGATTTTTTTTTTTCTCCTAATAGTGACATTCTCAAAACGGATGGACTCAAGGGGTAGAACAGAAGGAGACAAAGGAGTCTTGTCTGAGAAAATATCTAAAGATTTTTGCAAAGCTAGGTCAGCAAAGGAAGGGGAGGTGACCGGGCTGTGGGGCTGAGCATTCAAATTCGAACGACCAAAGATAACTAGTGGAAGAAAGTCCGAATCGTTGAAGAGAGGTTGAGGGAGGACACCTTCCTGATCCGATGTAAGTGGTGAAGAGGCAACAGGAGGGGGGGATGCAGAACAAATCGCAGTAGGAAGGAAAGCTTCAACAGAGCAAGAAGGAGGGCATGGCAAAAATTCTAGCGCAAGGGAGGGAGGAAGGATTTCGGGGGAGAGGGGGTCTAAAGACCCCTGAGAAGAATTCAACGGGAGAGAGCCAACAGAGTAAAAGGGAAGGATGTCGGAGTGAGCCTGACGAGGGGAAGAGCAAGTCGAGGGTAGGGGAACAGTTGAAGACTTTGGAGTACCTCTTTCTTCAATGTTTTGAGGAGTGGCTGAAGGAGCCAAAGAGAGAGAAGGGTCTGATGAATTGGGGGAGTCTCTAAGCCCAATGGTAGAATCCAGAGCCTTACAAGGGGCGGAAGTAACCAAAGACAATGGAGAGGCTGAAGAATTTGGGGGTCCTATATTAACAATGACAGAATCCATCATAGCCAATTCTAAATCTGATGCATCGTTAAAAAAGGAACATTCATTTTTCAGATTCCCAATGGAAGAGACCGGAGGGACCGAAGGCAAACTTACCCTTGAAATCGAATGAACTGGTAAAGGGGATCGCTGAGCTGATGAATGAAGACAGTGGCCTGGAGAGGCAGAGTCTTGCCGAAAATAAAGACAAGCCCTTCTCAGATGACCGGTTTCCCTGCATAGACTGCATCTGAAAGGGATGCCTTGGTAGTCGAGCTTTTGATAAAATAATTGCTCCTTGCAGAGAATCTTGATATCAGCTGGAGGCCCTTTGGTAATATCCAACTCTACTAGAACTCTGACCAACCTTTTATCATAAGAATTCATAAAGTCCTCTTCAAGAGCAACAAATCGGCCTATGGTGTTCCCTATACCTTCCAAAAGCGAACGATTCCACAAGGGGAAGGGAAGTCCAAGCAATAGAGTCCATAAATGCTGTTTTTTTATCCTTTCTCGAACTGGATCGAACTAAGGATGCCATCGATCTAATACAAGGGAACCTTTGCCTAAAATTTAAACCATATCAAAGATAAAATAAAAAAAATAAAAAATAAAAACGATTGAAACACTTTTCGACTAATATAAAATTTTATACCAATGGCTCATCCAATTATATACATAATCATTTTTACAATTTATTCAATTTATTTCATGTTTACATTTAATACATTACAATAACTTAATTACTACAACATTAAACATGAATAAAAACAAAACAAAACAAGCTTGTTCATATGCATATTACGCTCTTCAAAATAAATAAATAATTTTTTTATCGTTTATGAACTTAAATTTGTTTTGTTAAATATAATTAATTAATATTGTATTTTAATAAATATTTTGTTAAATAGAATTAATTAATATTGTGTTTTAATAAATATCTTTTTAACGTTTATGAATTTAAAATTTGTTTTATTAAATATAATTTAATTAAAATTGTATTTCAATCAAATTAATATTTTGATAGAAATAATTTTTATTATAGCATAAGAACATTGCAAAAGGCGAATGAAATAGCATAAGAACATTGCAAAAGGCAAAGAATAAAATACATTGCAGCTCTTTACTTTTAGAGTTGATCATTGACTGAATATGTTGGCTTTTTATGTAAGTCTTTGACTGAATAGTTGATTTTTTGGTTTATGGATTTTTTTATTATTATTATCTTTATATGCTTAACCAATTTCTAAATATGTATTTCCAAGTAAGTTCTTTTCTTAATAGATCTTTTATTTTCTTATTAGATCTTTTATCGGTTAACTAATTTCTGGATATGTATTTCAACAAACGTGAATGCAGAATGACTTGAGTGAGGTCGATCCGCAATAATCCTTTAATTTACGTTTCGTGCATTAAATTAATCAAAGATTGAAAAGCCATGTCTGCAAGTATTGTACGCGGGACTCTGTGACTGTGAGAGATTTAATTTGATAAGCTAACTTTCATTGGTTTGAAGATGAATTCGACGAAAAATCAGCCAGATGTGTAAAAGAAGTCTTGCCTGTGGCTTCCATTTTATTGGAAGTAAAGGAACGGTTAAAAGGTTCTCAAGGAATTTATCAATTTATCTTGTTTAGCAATGCAGTTAGACTGTATTTTGTATTCTAATTTGGTTATAATCTCAATGAGTATTGTGTTGCCAGTTAGCAATGTTCCTGTGCCTGTGCTGCAACAAGTGGCGCACCCATTTATTGTTTACTTCAGATTCAAGATCTAAATCCGAACTTCTGTCAAAACAGAATGACAAAAACGCACAGATTCCAATTTTATCCTCCATAATCCAATATAAGAATACAATCTATTGCCGAGCAACCTCACGGATACAGTGCAACTAAGCTGTAGTTGTTACATTTGATAAATATTTGTCCATTCTTGCTCTGACAACACTTATGCTTTTCAGTTAAAATTACCTTTATGATAAATGGTTTTATGCCAGCTAGATCAGCTTTATCATTAAAAAAAAAAGCCATTTTCAGCTAGCCCTTAGAATTCAGAAACGAAAGAACTTAGTCATCAAGATTGTCATGTCATTGAATATACTGAGCCTGGGTAGTCCAGACTGCATATGCAGTTTAAACTTTACAAATGTATGCTCTTTGCATTGAATATTCCATATCATAGCTTTTATGACAATTTCAATAAACGAAGTGATAAATAAAAAAGATACCAAAGCATTCCTGGACTTCTTCCTTGTGGTCACTTCATAATTGCATGATATATTCACCACTGAATTGTTGTTTTTCTAAGCCCCTCCTAGTAATAGTAATATATGAATGAATTGAATTTAGCAATTTATAAGTAGTTCAATTGGTGCTAGAATTTCCTCTGGCCTTAACAATGGCTAGAAAGTCTCTACAAGCTCTCTGGAGATCGGCATCGGTTTTCCTTCTAAGAATGACTTGAAGAGTATGAAGGCCTTTCCAGGTTCATGCAGTGGAACCTCATGGCCTGCTCCTCTGATTGTTACAAATGTCAGCCCTTCATATACTTGAGTCCATCCTCCCACCTGACCATCACAGACAACTATTAACATTCATACTGAGACTAGCAAAGATTGTGTTTCGGAATTATCTTTGCCACCCATTGCACATTGCTAATTTCTATTGATCATGGGAATGAAAAATAGAACAGTGGTAAGCATCATAACAAATGCATTGGCCTATAATCAACCATGGCATTTTCATGCTTTTAGATTTAAGAGAAAGAAGACTCACCTGCCCATTGTCATACCAAGGATGCCAGTGAGTAACCGTTGGAAGCTTAAGCGCATTTATAGAGTTTCTGGTCGATGTTACTGGAATCACTGCATCTGTATCTCCACTGCATGCCAACACACAACAAAGTCAGTTTTTCTACAGCATATTTATGAAGAAGACAAAAGCAAAAGACCAACAAGAAGTTTCCTGTGCCATGTTCAGATTAAAGAAATAATATGCATGGTGAGTTGTGACCTGAACATCCAAATGCGAAGTCCAGCTTTTATGAGCTCTCGGTAAATTGACAGCACGGATCTAGGAGAGTCTCCCCAGTTTTCACCAACTGCATCACTGTATGCAGGAGAAAAAACAGACCAGATTAGTAAATGATCGCCATTTTATAGATAGTGGAAAAGCAGCAGCACAAGATAACAAACATATTATCATTTTAATAATAGAATTACAAACCTGCAAGTTGTCCACTTATAAGGAATTCCTGTAACATTGGCGTGAAGAGCCTCTTGTACCTCAGGTAGATTGAAATATATTTTGGAATACTTTTCAGTGC
Source organism: Pseudotsuga menziesii (assembly GCA_001517045.1). NCBI lineage: Eukaryota > Viridiplantae > Streptophyta > Pinopsida > Pinales > Pinaceae > Pseudotsuga > Pseudotsuga menziesii. Next base: position 72,309 of record LPNX010644388.1, on the reverse strand, counting down.
AAGGATCATACCCCCCAAATAAATGCCTCCATGACTGCCAACAAAATGATTCTGTGAGAGAAAGGATGCAATCCTATAGTAGTATAGCAGTTTTGAGAGAGTTTGCCGAGAGGCAACAAGTTAAATTAGCATAAATTCATTTTATATCTGAATTTATTAAGCAAAGGGTACTACAACAAGTTTATAAAGGGGTACGTCGAGTTAATAATGCCCATTCAGGATTTGCTACGCAAATGAATGTGATTTGTCCAGATGGGTCAAAGATAGAGGTTCGATATGGATCTATGCAAGTTTATCCTTTTATTTATTTCTTTTTAAGTTGAGGCTTTAGTTTCTTTTTAGGGGACATAAAAAATGGAATGTAATTGTTCTCCATTTTATTTTATGTGTTACCCCCACATACATATACAGAGATCTCTCCACCTTGAATTGTAAGAGCAGCTAACTTCCTCAACTCTAAATTCCAGTCATTTTAATTCACTATGCAACAAGTAAACCTTAATGCCATGCGCCAACATGTGCTCAATTTGAGGAAGCAGGGCCTCAATCATCTTGTCCAGTCTTAATTTTGATGTGTTGAAATGGGAAGAAAGCTACCAAATGGAAAAAATACAGCATTGGAATTTAAGCATGCCCTCATACTGATTTGCTAGCATATAATATACTTACTTTCCCCTTTTGCAATTGTTTTCCGTATGTTCCAGTACTGTTCAAGCAAGGAGGAGTGTAGATGCTGTATGGATCAATTTCCCCCATTTCCGCGTCGGCATACTCTAATGCCTTTTCACATAGAGATGATGGGTGCACAAGAGATGAAAAGTCACAGAAAACGTTGAGCATTCGGAAGGTGTTGTCAGATATCATACCATGAGACCACATAAATTCAAAAATCCCTACACGATCATGGAAATCATCTGTAACTCCATTGCCCACCTGCAAGAACCATGTTATTCCCCATATTAATCACAATATAAAAATTTAACTGCCCCATTTTCTCCTATATGATACTACTTAGACCAAATGATTTATGGTTGCCTATTATCCATTTCAAGAGTCCCTCATTTTATTTTGATGAAACCATGCACATTTTATTTATGATAACAGCACAGGATCTTACCATATATCCCTTCAGATTAATGACTGGATTTTCAAGGTCCTTGTTGTGTCTATAGATGACTTGAGCTAACTGAGGAACGTAATGCCCTGGAAGAAACAATATAGAAAAAAACTATTCAGGTTAATTTAGTTCTCTGATATGACACGGATCCACACCTATGGTGGTTATGAAAATGTCTCTAAACTCTGGAGTATGTACTAAAGATCAAGAAAAGCTTGATAGCTCTAATGCCATAGTTGCTTTATCAAACATTCAAGAAATTGTAACTGTCAAAAATTGCAACATTCAAGGTCAAAGTCCAATTTTTAATAGGCAGCAAGAACCTCAATACTCCTATCAGGCATTATCTCAGGGCTGAATGTTTGATGCAACAGCATACCCTCCATTCTTAGTGATAGCATAAAAATGAGTATGTGATTTTTTGTGACAAGTTGAAAATCATCATTAAACACTTGATTTTTATCAACTAGAAATTATTGGACAGTTATTTTTAAAAATGCTGCTATTTTGTAGTTTCCTCTTAAAACAGAATCTTTGCCTCAGTGCACAAGCAGATAGAAACAGAGCCGAGTTATCATCTTCTTTTTTTCCGTGAAATAAGCTCAAGGCTTTGTCAACCCAAGGATCAAGGCCATTGCAAAAATATACTCATTAAGAGCGCAATATGTCAACTGTGGGAATTGTACCTGGGTGGGGAGGATAACATTCATTTGCACAACCACCCATGCTAGCCCCAATTGACAATAAAGAGGAGTTATCTACTTGGAGGCTTGGACCATTTTCTTCTATGCAAAAAGAGAAAAGTGGAAGAAAGCAACTAATAAGGAATGATATTGTGAGTGTTGTTTGTGTGCCTCGTGTACTTTGTTTTTTTTATATGGTTTTGCATCAAGTGGTTATCAAAGCTCATCTGTTGAACTTGAAAGACTTTTGTATGTTCTTGGAGAGAAGAAATTTGAAATTTTGCAAGCAGTTTCTCCGAGGTGTTGCAAGATGCCACCAAAGAGAACAAAAGAAACAGCACAAAAAGCACAGTGCTTTGAACACTCAGGTTGATTCTCATAAAAATGCTGTTATTTTGTAGTTTCCTCTTAAAACAGAATCTTTGCCTCAGTGCACAAGCAGATAGAAACAGAGCCGAGTTATCATCTTCTTTTTTCCCGTGAAATAAGCTCAAGGCTTTGTCAACACAAGGATCAAGGCCATTGCAAAAATATACTCATTAAGAGCGCAATATGTCAACTGTGGGAATTGTACCTGGGTGGGAAGGATAACATTCCTTTGCACAACCACCCATGCTAGCCCCAATTGACAATAAAGAGGAGTTATCTACTTAGTGGCTTGGACCATTTTCTTCTATGCAAAAAGAGAAAAGTGGAAGAAAGCAACTAATAAGGAATGATATTGTGAGTGTTGTTTGTGTGCCTCGTGTACTTTGTTTTTTACATGGTTTTGCATCAAGTGGTTATCAAAGCTCATCTGTTGAACTTGAAAGACTTTTGTATGTCCTTGGAGAGAAGAAATTTGAAATTTTGCAAGCAGTTTCTCCGAGGTGTTGCAAGATGCCACCAAAGAGAACAAAAGAAACAGCACAAAAAAGACAGTGCTTTGAACACTCAGATTGATTCCATGCATGGCAAATCTCATAAACATAAACATGGGTTTTGTACTGGGGTTACTAAGTACTTAAAGAGTTAATGACACTATACTTGTTATTATGTTAATTGTTCTTCTAAAAAAGTACATTTCAGAGGTTGTATTTCATATTTTAAACTCTTCTTCAAAGAAGTTATTTGAGTGCATCGATTGCCCTGTTATATCACCTCTAGAACAGATACTAAATTCTTGAGCCTCTTTTGGAAAATGTTGGGTACACATCTCCAATTCAGCATTGCCCATCATCATCAAATTGCCAGGGAAATAGAATTGGTGAATAAGTCAAAAGAAACATTTTTACATTATCTGGTCAAACATCAACCCAGGGACTTGATGCTTTTTGCATTATCTGGTCAAACATCAACCCAGGGACTTGATGCTTCCACAGGCCTATACTTCACCAAAGGTTCAGGGATAGGGGTGATTTTTGAAGAAATTTAGAGAGACCCACCAAATTTCAGGGAATCACCCCCACAACATTAGGGAACCTCCAGCAAGCGCTGTGGTTTTTAGCTTCCATGCTTCGAGGGATTTGGGAGGGGTAGGATACTTTGAGGGGATATGTGGACTTCACTAAAAGATGGACTTAATATAAAAAACACTTTTTGATGGGGATGATTCTTGAAGAAAATTGGCGAGACCCACCAAATTTTAGGGAATGGCTAAGGGGACAACAATAACCTCCAGCAAGCGCTGTGTTTTTTTGCTTCCATGCTTCGAGGGGTTTGGGAGGGGTAGGATACTTTGAGGGTATATGTGGGCTTCACTAAAAGATGAACTTGATATAAAAAAACACTTTTTGATGGGAGATGATTCTTGAAGAAAATTGGAGAGATCCACCAAATTTCAGCGAATGACCTAGGAGACAACAACAGGAGACCTCCTGCAAGCGCTGTGTTTTTTTTCGCTTCCATGCCTTGAGGGATTTGGGAGGGGTAGGAAGCGCTGTGTTTTTTTTGCTTCCATGCTTTGAGGGATTTGGGAGAGGTAGGAAATTTTGAGGGGATATGTGAGCTTCACTAAAAGATGAACTCAATATAAAAAGCACTTATTGGTGACATCCCAATGTCCCCGTTTGGCAAGGACAACACCCTGGCATAGGGGACGTTTCCTATCATAGGGGCCATATCCGTGGAGCCCCTTTCTAGCGAGGGATAACAAGGATGACCCCACCTGTTTCTATTCCCCAGTTCACAAAAGAAGTACCACCGTGATATACACGGGCTTGGGCAGAGGTCTGTCAGCTCTAGACTCCATTTACTCCGTTGTGTTCATTAAGACAGGCATAGAGAAAGTGAGAGAAAGCTATTCCTGATCATTGAGAGCTCTGACCTGTGTTCGCTGTGATAAGAGGTTTTTTATGTTGTTGTAATTGTAACTTCGGAAGATATTCTGATGTATATTACTATTGTATATTGTTGTAGTCCCATCGGAGATGTGTTTTCCTCCTTTTGGTATGTCATCATTGTGTATGGTCACTGAGGTGGTAAACCCTCAGTTGTAAGTATTGCCCCAGGTTAAACAAAGGCCCCAAGAGGTTACCTGACCGACCTTGTTGAGTTAGTTACTCAGCTGAAGAATATAAATAGGGAGATGCCCTCCTCATTCGATATACACTCATTCACTCTCACATGTGAGCATTAGGAGAGAGGACAATAAGGAGGAAGAGAGAGAGCTGCAGAAGACATTGTTCTTGGGTTTTTCCATCTTGTGATCTTGTCTTTGTCATGGAAACTAACATTTTCTTCAGCCCATAACTTTTGAATGGCCAAAAACATTAAAAAAAATAGTGTTCCAAAATAAATAACAATAAAAAAATTGTTCCATCTCAAGATTTATTGTGACATAACACAGGAATTATTGAGGACCTTGAAGATCTCAATGTTTATGCTATCAAAAAGTTGATTAATAAAAAGATTTGGTAACTAGAAATTAAAATAGAGTTACACTGATTTGTGTTTTGTTTTTGCACTTGGCATAGCCCATTATGTATTTGCTCACTATAATTTTATTCACAAATGCATATATGTATGTGTATGACACAATGAATAGGACAACTTTTCTCACTGGGATACTCTTACCCTGGATATTATTGTGTGTATGCAATGACAGAGAGAGAGAGAGACAAAGAGACTCGGCTATTTGAACACAAAATACTGAATACAGGGAAGTGTATGTACCTCCATAGCTCTCTCCTGCTATGTAAAACTCTCTATTTTTATATTGAGGGAATCTTTCCAACCAGTTGAGCAAGAAGGTGTGTGAATCTTCAGCTGCAGTTGCATGGTCAAACAAATTTTGATCTATTTATTTTGAAAGTATCCAATGCAAAAGGATAAACGGTAAACTGTACTGTAAGCACCATGCATCATACCAGTTCGTTTGTCTCCAGACTGGGATATGTCTGAAGAAGTGTTGGTGTAAGAAAAACCAACCCCAGCAGGGGAATCCAAGAACATTATATTGGCCACTGCATGCATGCAAATAGAAACGAATCGATGCCAAACATGACTTGTAAATAAAGGATCCAATTCAAAACAACAAAGAATTGTACTATTCCTTGTGTATGAATTGAGGGAAAAGAATGAAAAAACCCAAGTTCATAAATACATACATTTATTCCATGAATATGGGTTCAGGTGGAGAGTCTTCCCGTCAGAATTAATGTGAAAAGGCCCAAGCTCTTCTGCTTCCCCGTATCCCACAGAAGAACACCCAGGACCTACAATCCAACCAAACCATAGCAAAATAAGTCTTCGTTGCAATTAGTAGATTCTGGGTAGACAGTGGAACAACTTTGCAGAAGATATACTATAATGATACTATTAGGGGTATATACTATTTGATTTCTCAGAGTAATAGATACCTCCATTCAACCACAGGACCAGAGGCTTAGAAGATGGGTCTTCTGTGGCTTCAATGAGCCAGTAGAAAAGGGCTCTACCGGCGTTCTTGTCTACAGTTATGTAGCCAGAATACTGGGCAAAGTTCGCATTTGTGGGCTGACCAGGGAGTCCAGTGATTCTGTCTGTGGCCTGCTCATTTCTCCAATCAACAATCTCATCATTCTTTCCCCATGTGGCTGTGGATTGCAACGTCAAAATCAGAACAAGAACATATGTGAGATAAATTTCGCGTCTCTCCATCGTAAATCTGCTGCCAAGGTTCCTCCAAAACGATTGTAACAATGAACATTGCCAATCAGTAGGCCCATTTTATAATCTGACAGAAGTCAGAAGGGTATCAGTTTCCAAAATGGTTTAACGTACGTTTTGTTAGTTTTGACTATTTTCGGCGTGTATAATGTATGTACGTTTTCTGGTGAAAAAAACTAATGTGTATACGTATATGAGTGGATATCCATGTGTTTCTTTCTTTGCATATAAGTTAAGGCATCGCATGATAGAATACAATGCGTTAAGGTTTCCTGATTGGTGTGATAAAATAATGGTTAAAATTCAATGGAGTTTGGTTGTGTCAAAAGTAGAAATGCTTGTTTTTTATAATTAAGAATTATCAATCATTAAAAAAAATTATAAATGCTTGAATTATTAATTTCATTATAATAAAAATTTTACATTAATTATAAATTTAATTTTTTATATTAATTTTATAATAAATATTAATTTAAAATGTTTAAAATTTTAAAATATATTTTTATAAAAATAATTATTAAATAAAATCAATATTAATATTTTAGTTTCTTTTATTTATTTTAAAAATTAATTTTGTATTAAACTTCAAATGTATTTTTTATCAAGTGATAAGCATGATCCTTAGCCACTTACAAAATGGGTTTGACTATCATTTTTTCAAAAAAAATTAACAATGTTGTATTCTTGTTGTCAAAGTATTTTAAGGATATTGCTAACATTAACAAATCCAAGTTTTATGTTTTATTTTTGTGTTTGTGTTATTTATTTTGTTTAAAATGTGGAAATGAATATTTTTTGATTTGATGTTAAATATTTTTATGACTAGAATGGTTGTTAAAATGTTGATGTAGTTTTTTTTTGTATTTAAAAAAAATTTGAGGGGTAGTGGTTGATTTTCCAATAGGAAAAAAAAATCAAGCAATACCTTCCTAAAATTTTCTTTTTTTCTTTTAAAAAAACAATTTAGAGCAACATTTTAAGCTAACCTATTACTCGGACTAAAGCTTAAAGTGACAAATTTAAGTCACCCTTAGTGAAGTTATAATCTTTTTAAATTGTTTGAGAAATTTGTTGTGCTTTAGAATGCAGGTTTCGTTGTGAAACTAAAGAAGCGTTCGACATTGCTTTTTCCCATGTTTATTTCATATTTCTTTCCAATTCATCAATTAATTTATCACAATCGTAATTGTTGTTGATTTTGAATAGTGACCACGATAATGTGTGCGATGTGGCTTGAGACAAGGGAACAAAAACAGGTGGAAGCATTCTGCTTACTACATCTTCTTAGGATCCCAATGACTTCTAACATTGGCCACACTCACTAAATAGATATACGGCGAGGCTTGTCAATCAATACATATGTCATTATTTCCCACCCAACTAGTGTCGATTATTTTTTTCCTTGAAAAATGCATTGCTTAATATGAACACTGCTAAATATATATGGCTCTAGTTGTCCCACATGCATGACTAGCATTGTATTCATGACTCAGGGGTAAGCACGACATACGCATTGTGAGATAAAGAGGGTGAAGAGCTGAGATAATTATGGTGAATGAAGGGGTAGGCATCACAAATGATGCAAATTGTTCCATGCCTTAATTAACTCGTAAAGAAAAGAAAGAACCATTTTCTTTCTTAGGTAGCAAAGTGAGGGTATTTTTTTCTTGGTAGGATTTATTAAATCTTTTGAGTTAAATTGAGATATTAAGTATTTTTCCAACTTCAAATTGTATGATCTGCAATGTCTCATCATTCAACTAGAAGGGTTGTAAATTGATTGTTAACTGCAACTACCTATAAAGAAGAGGGAGACATTGAGTCCAACCACATACAAAAATTCAAAGGGAGGGTTAGGTGCTTTAGTCAAGGTTGTAAGCATCGATCACTTTAAAAGTTTTTTGAAGCTATATTTAGAGGGGTTTTCTTCATTAATCGGCATCCTCTAGTTTATTGCTTTTAACTTTATGCATGAAAAAATCGAGGTCATTGAACAAAACTCTTTACATTGATAGCTGTTTATATTTTACAATTTTGGGTGGACAAAGAAAGGGTCATATTCCTAGATTGCAAAAAGATGAGACAATTGTAATGTCAATACTTATTTTATGGTCGTTGTTCCCAATTTGAATAAGTATATATGTATATATGTGTGTGAGAGAGAAAGAAATAGAAATAATTGGTAGTTAAGATATTGATAACAATAATTCGTAACACTTAACTTATAGCCTTTCAATTTTCATCAACCATAAATTAAATAACTATAATAATTTATATACATTTTTCTCAACATTTAAGAAAAAATGTTTTCATACTTTAAACTTATAATCGACTTAATTTCTTTTGAGCCCAATAAATTCTATATACCTAGTTGCGCAAGTGTAAGTCTTTCTCCTTACTCAAATTGAGTGGTGTTGTGTTATCTTAGAAAAACCAGTGATCGTTTCTTCTTGGACTCGTTTATCATAAGAAAACACAAACACTAAAAGTGGTTTATTAAATAGTTGACATTAGAGATTATAGTTTCCGAGCGAGAACACATTAGTTTGAACATATTCATGAAACGTGAAACGTGTTAGACCAAGTGTTTCTTGTATAACATGAGCACCTCCAATCTAGTAGTGTCCAAGATCTATTGGATTTATTTTTAAATATAAATGAGTATTTGATATCATAATGGCTTTGGTTACATTCGGAGTTAGAAGTAACAAAATTATGCATAAGACATCTACACTTTAAATGATTAAAATTAAAAAATCATTTTATTAGTTTTTTTTTTTAATTTTAGAATGGAAATTTAATTTTAAGATAAATTTTCTTTTTTTTCTTGAACCAGATTTTTCAATTTTCTTTTTTACTAAAATTATTTCCCAAATTTTATAGGATAAAAATATTTTATTCTAAGCATTGCTCAAATTTTCAGAAACTATACAAAATCTTTAGAGATTCGAATACTTTTAAAATAATATTGCTAAACATTTTATGTTTGGAAATTTAATAAATAGTAAAATTCACCAAGATTCTTACACTTTAAGAAAATAAGGAATCTAAACATTCAATGTTTTGGACTTTTTCTAACTACCATCACTAGTATCCACATATATAATCTTTGATCAAATCTTATTTTTTCATTGTTGAAATTTTATTTTTGACTACATAAATGGATTCAACATCCTCAAATACCCTTGTGGCACCTAGATTGTGTAATCTCAATGATCTGGATTTCAGGGAGCATATGGTCTAAATTCGAATGTATAAGTCATAAAAGCATTAAATTGAGAGGCCACCCTCTCCCATCCATGGTATTAGATAGCCCATGGTTTTGTTCCATGGTATGGCTTCAAGGCACATAGTACCTCTCCCATCCATGGTATTTGACAACCCATGGTTTTGGCCCATGGTATGGCCCCAATGCACAATTGTAATAATGTTATAAAAATGCTCTATTTCTTCTCAATAAAGCATTCAAGGATTTTTGACATCCTACATTTCTTTTGTTCTATTGAGTTATTGGGTTATTGGTTCTTAGTTCCTTTCTTAGTATAGTTTGAGAGGTGAGGCTTAAAGAACCCTCTCTGAGCCTCACCCCTCCATGTGTCCTATATACTCTATGTTTCTTTGTCTAGGCTATTCACATCCTAGATCTTGTTGATTTGTCTTTGTCACATCTGGTCCATTATGATATATCTTCTCCTCCTCTCTCGACATTCAAGCCTCTTGGGGCTCATCCCCTAAGATCTGGATCAGTGGTATCAAAGAAGGTATGTTATCCACGGGAATGAGGGTTTGAGCAAAGTTTGGGTTCAATGATCTGCATAAATTTCCAACCTCCTCTTGGCACACTCAGAATCCATTTGTTAGGCTATACACTGTAAGCATCACAGTTGATCCTTGGGAACTACAGGTTATCTAAGTCACAGGAGGCAGTTCCATGATCTCTACAACAACCCATGTTTCTCTACAAACCCTTCACATCCTTTGTGGTTCTATGCACTCTCACGTCGAGCATAATTTCATCCTTATATGGCCATGGAACAACTTAAAATCCTTTTTTGCATTCTTATTAGATCTGGTGCGGCCTCATTCCATCCCCATCTCATCCCAAGCATAGTTGTACGGTTGTCATAGAAACACCATGACAAAAGAATTGGAGGTTGACACATCTCTTTAAACTTCAAACAAATGCTACAAATTGCACATATCGTTTTATAGGCTCTACCATATCTCATTGGAAATGAATTTGTTTCATCCAAATTGGGTATTTCGCGGTTTTTTATTTGACTTCTTGGTTTGTGAGATATGCTTGTTTTAAGCAGCACATGTCTGTACATAATGGGGCTGCACGCACAACAACTTCAAATATGTGGCATGTAAAATCCATAGTTGGATATTCTGAATTATGTAATTTTTGAAACAACCCAAATATCCGTAGATAATAAAATATGAATAAATTGATAGATAAGTCCAAATTACAATTGAGGGCCTGTTATTTATATTTTGGCAGAATACCCTTTCATTAAGAGTTGTGTCTTTTCGTAAAGACATTATTAATTATTATTATTTATTTTATATATATGTTGATGTTTATTATTATTATTTTTGTTGTTGTTTGTTGTTATTATTTAAGTTTGTTACATTGCCACTCCCTTAGAAAGGCTTTGTCCTCAAAGCCTTATAATGTTTATGCATCATTTTTTGTGGTGTCACAATTGACGAAACATGTCGATACGAACTACTAAGAGTTGAGCACAACTTCCAATATGTGGAAGAATCAATCCATCCCAAATTGATTTGTTGTGGATTGTTGGCATTCCATACTGGTCTATCGTTAGGAGATTTGATCACATTGGTACGTTATCTTTTGACATTTCCCACTTTTTAGAATATCTGTTTTTATGGTTGGCATGTCGATATGGAATTTTCACAATGTCATTTTCTTTTACGAGTGTCATTTTTTTAGCATTGATCTGAGCAGAAGTTGTATTTTCGTCTCTTGAGGTTTTAAGGTTTCGTTCTGTATCTTTTCGATCTTGTTCTCTAACTGCATGTTATCATTTTGAAACTTCTTAATCACTTCTACATGTGATTTTCTATCATCTTCAGACTTCTTAAGCTGTTCCTTAAGATCTTCATTATGCCTTCTGATACAACGATTTTCTTCCTGTTTGTCTAGAAGTTTTCCTTCAATGTCTTCCATAGATTGTTCTGTCTTCCGACTACTTTCCAACTTCTTAATTTTTATGACTAGTGTCTTGTTATGATTTCTTAATATGAAAATTTCTTCAGAATTACTTGATAATACCTTGTTGACTTTTGTTATTTCAAACTTATGTGTCCTCTTACTGTCGTCATACTGCTGCTGGAGTTTTTCTTTTTGCTATTTATGATGACGTAACTCTATATCTTGATTTTCTAACTTCATCCGGACTTGTGCCAATTCAACATCTTTTTCCATGATGAGTTTGTTTAGATGCTTTATTTCTTCTTCTAATTCAGTATGGCATCCATATGGTGATTTGTTGTCATTTTTTGACTTTCTGATCTCATCTTCTAAGTTTTGATTATGAATTTTTAAACATGATATTTCTTTATCTTGATCAAATAACATTTTCTTGTTATCACTTATGGTTCATTCTAGCTGTCGATTTTGATTCCATAAGCGACGATTCTCATTGTCTCTCCACTCTTTCAACCACTTTTGTGTCTCAACGTCAGCTTGTATACTTTTATTGATCACCTTATATTGCTCTAACTCGTCCACTGTTGTTTGTAGCTGTGACTTCATTTCCGAATATGTAGGTGCCATTATTTGTGACCGTGTTTTTACTTCACTTTTGTCTTCTTTTCTTTTTCTCTTTTTTTTTCCAATAGTTTTGTAAAATGCGAGTAGATCGGGTGGTTGGGAGGAATAAGTGCTACCTTCCCCACCTAAGTTCAAATCTCACTTGTTTCTTTGTAGTTATTATTATGCACTTTTTATATTCAAACCCAAACCCAATTTAAGAAACCACATGTGGTTTCACTCTTACCTTCTTCTTTTTTTAACTTTTCTTTTCTTTTCTTTTTTTTAACCTCTTTTTTTGGGGGGGGGGCTACTTTTACCTTTTTTTATTTTTTTATTTTTTTTTAAGGACAAAGTCCTATTTTTTTGGGAAACCCAAATCTACACAAGGTGTAAATAATGTTGTCCAAGGTCCGTATAGCTCTAACACCACTATAACATCAATAGTTGGATATTATCAATTAAATAATTTCTGAAATAACCCACATATCCGTAGATAATAAAATATGAATAAATTGATAGATAAGTCCAAATTACAATTGAGGGCCTGTTATTTATATTTTGGCAGAATACCCTTTCATTAAGAGTCATGTCTTTTCGTAAAGACATTATTAATTATTATTATTATTTATTTTATATATATGTTGATGTTTATTATTATTATTATTATTATTGTTTGTTGTTATTATTTAAGTTTGTTACATGGCACAGTCTCTATAGGACATTATAGAGACTCCACTATATCTCATTGGAAATTTATTAATGTTAGCTAAAATGGATATTTCATGGTTTTTCATTTTCCTTCCTGTTTTATGAGATACACTTGTTTGAAGCAAAATATGTCTGTACATAGTGTGACCTCACATACAACAACTTTAAATAAGTGTCACGAAATCCACATAAAATATCAGAGGCTCTTCCACAACTCATTGGAAAGGTCTTTCCATCAACTAAAATGGGTATTTCATGGTTTTTCATTTGGATTTTTGGTTTGATATATATAATCAATTGAAGCAACATATTTCTGAAAAATCAATGAGCGTGCGTCCCCTGAGCTTCAACAAACATTTTATCATTCTCCGGGATACCATAAATAAAGTATGTTATATGGATGGAAATGCCTCTTCAATATCTTAAATGGTTCTTCAACGAAATTCAATTTCACCTCTTGCATCAAAAGCTATGAATAGATTTGCAGCGAGACATCAATTGCACCAAAGACCATGAATTTTTCAAATTTTTGAACTTTTAGGAAATTCTATTGTAATCATGGTTATGGTTCAACCATGCAAAACCCACGGTTATGGGTAAACCACACAAAACCCACATTTATGTATTGTAATCATGGTTAGCGGTCAGCCACACAAAACTCACGGTTATGGGTTAGCCACACAAAATCCATGGTTATGGGTCAACCACACAAAACCCACGGTCATGGTTATGGTTCTGGGTTAGGCACACAAAAACTATGGTTATGGGTCAATCACACAAAACCCATGGTTATGGGTCAACTACAAAAACCCCACAGTCATGATTATGGATATGGGTTAACCACACAAAACCCACGGTCATGGTTATGGGTCAACCACACAAAACCCACGGTCATGGTTATGGTTCTGGGTCAACCACACAAAACCCATGGTTATGGGTTAACCACACAAAACCCTTCTCTTCATTGGAAATTGGAACATTGTAATCATGGGTCTCTTTTTAGCATGAAATGAAGGGGACCGTCATTTTCTAAGGGGGGAAAAATGATCTGAATTTCAGGGGGCATATGGTCTAAATTCAAATGTATAAGTCATAAACGCATTAAATGGAGAGGTCACCCTCTCCCATCCATGGTATTTGACAACCCATGGTTTTGGCCCATGGTATGGCCCTAAGGAACATTGTAATAATGTTATAAAAAGACTCTATGCCTTCTCAATAAAGCATTCAAGGATTTTTGGCATCCTACATTTCTCTTGTTCTATTGAGTTATTGGGTTATTGGTTATGAGTTCCTTTCTTAGTATATTTTGAGAGGTGAGGCTCAAAGAACCCTCTTTGAGCCTCACCCCTCCATGTGTCCTATATACTCTATGTTTCTTTGTCTAGGCTATTCACATCCTAGATCTCGTTGATGTGTCTTTCTCACATCTGGTCCATTATGCTATCTCTTCTCCTCCTCTCTCGACATTGAAGCCTCCAGGGTCTCATCCCCTAAGATTCGGATCACTCAATAACTTAGTTCCACAATTCCACCAATTCTTCTAAATATTTAGCTACATTTTGGGCAAGATTGATTGGAAAAATAATAATTGAAAAAGGTCCAAAACATAACAGGTTTAGACTACATTTTAAGAAAATTATGGATCCTTAAACTTTTCCCTATCATCCCATAACTCGATCATGTTTTTTACTACACCAACTCTTACCTCAAGAACATCTACACATTAATGTAGTTCTTTGAAATGTTATGCTACTATTTCACTTAACATCTCTATAGATGTGCCAATGTTTGCATGTTTACCTTTGTTATGTGGTCCTATGTGTTTATTCTATTTTGATATGGAAGAAGGCCATCATAGAATATCCATCCATATGTTATGATAACAAGTCTATGCCTTCAAACTATGGTGGTAAACAAAGATGATGGAAGCAACAAGAGTGATGAGAAGTTAGGAGATAAGGTTTTAGCATAACCACTTCTTCTCCCTTCCCTATTTTTACTGGATTTTTTAACGGAGGTAGGCACATAAAATTTTGGTAGATATGTTTTTGGTTACTTTAATATCGTAAGCACCACTGTGTCTCTATCTATCTATCCATTGTATATATAACAATTAAATATGATTCATCTTGAACTTTTTTAAGCCCTATATAACGTGACATTACATTTCTATTATAATATTAGTATTTTATTTATTGATTGGCTAGGCCCTTAATTGTAATTATATGGTCAGTTAGAATTGTAAGTGTACTATTTGTCTCATACGTATATATACCAAGTAGACCTAATTTTAAGATCATCTCATATTGTCTTGTGCATTTGATACATTATATAAGGAGGTATCCCGAACGAAGAGGCTTCTTCGTGCTCAAGGAGTTGGGTGTCTCTTTCTTTCTATTTTTATGTTATTTTGGAAATTTGATGCATGCATTTGGTATCAGAGTCATTTTTGCTATAACTTGTTTTCATGGGTGTCTCAGATAGAAAAAAAATTAGGATCCTCAAAAAACATAGTGAAGTACATGTAATAAAGATTCTAGGTCATGGTTCATTACAAATTTGGAGTTATAGTTAATGGAAGTTAGGGTTCCACTTATTGCATCAAAAGGAAGATGAAAAATAGTTTCTATAGTAAAAATTAAAAAACAATAAGAGGAAAATCAAGCACATGTTAATATGTACAAGTTCACTCTCCTGAAAGAGACAAAAATAACAAGTTTTGGGAAAATTACCATAACTCTCCCTTGGCACATCAGAATTGGGTCAAACTTGTGGAACTAAAGAGAACATATACCAAGATAATACATGTAATACCCCATTCTAACCCCACAATGTGAATTTGTAAATATTGATATAAAAGGCTAAAAGCCGAAAACAAATGGTCGGGATGACCAAGACTATGTAATTATGTACATTTTTATATTAATATTAAAATATCTAAATGGATGCATGGGAAGGAGGATGAAGAAGATACGGGGGGGGGGGGGGGTATGAATCCATAAGTGGGGAAGTGTCAGTGGGATTTGGCTATATCCTTATCCTTAGTCATTCAAACCAAGTTAATTATCTTAAGATGAGATTAAGAAGGGAAAAGTAAGTTCCATGTGGAGTGGCCACATGGAAAGTTCAAATATTTTTATAAAAGTGAGTTTTCAAGTGAGAGAGGGGTCTGGTTCCTCATTCCTCCATCGTTCAAATTTCCATTTCTCTCCTTAGACATCACCATTAGATTCCATAGATTGATACTGTAACAGAGAAAGAAGATGCACTAGTTGAACATGAATTATGCATGCCATTAACCCAAGTAGATTGGTGAGAGAGAGACCTAGCCTATAGCTAGTTCCGTAGAGTTCCAATTCATATACTTCATGTCCAGCCTGTGTTGAAGCACCAGAAGGGAATAAGAGGCTACCAGAGGGACTGTTAACTAATAGAAAGGAGCTTGTTCCTGAAATTCTGCAGGTTGATGAGGAAGGAGAATTGGGGATTGGGATTGTTGTGGAGGGAGTTTAGGTACCAATGGGTTGCATGTGAGATTCAACTTAATAGTGTGGGATTGAAGGAGTGATTTTACCTTGTTGATTGATATCCCTAGTTCGAGGGTGGCTTTCCATAGTGAGATATGGCCTGACAATGTTGTAATACCTCCTGTGTTAAGCCCTGGACATATGTAATTTTTAATTGTTTATTATTGTGGCATAGGGTGTCGGAAAAAGGGTCTTTAAGGACCTAGAGACATTATTATTATTTTGTAAATAATTAATTAATGAAAACAACTGGCACATCGGGGACTACTAAAAGATTAAGGGAGGCCTAGGTCCACAATGTGAGGGGGAATGGGGACATTCATATCGCTTTAGAACTTGTTTGGTTGATCTTGGTCCATATTTATGTCTTTTGTGGATTTATTAGTTGATGGTCACTCAAACATTGTACAATGGACCCATTTTTTTATTATTTTAGCCTGTGCTGGTATTATTGATCCTAATTAATGATTTAGTGGGCCTCCTTGGTGTTTGGGTGGGTTCCACTTGTTGATTGAGCCCCTTTGGTGGCTTTGTAACTCCTTTGTGGAGGTTACACTTGCCTTTGTAGCTCCCATTTGCACAAGTGTTCCCTCACTGCCTATTTTTAGCCTTAACACCTCAAAAGTTGTGTAAATAATTATGTAACTCCTTCTGTAGATCCTTGTGTAAATCCATGTGTAACCCCATCCCCTTTCTATTTTGGAAATATTCCTTGGCTTATGTGACACCTCACCTCACTAATTTTGATTCGTCTTCATGGATGATGTGTCCACACATGAATTTGAGTGGGGTGGAGTGGCTTGGAGTCACTCTCATTGAAATTCAAATTGCTTGGGTTGGATTAGAGTCAACCTCTTGTGGTTGAATTACCCCCCTTGGTTTGGTTTGACCCCATTGAGTTAGAATAACCTTCTTTGGTCTATAAATCCATGTTTGATATCCTTGGTTTAGGGCTGTTTTTCATGGTTCTTTTGGATGGTTGTTGATTATAGTTGTTCATACCTTTGATGGTGAGAGCTTGGGAAACCAAGAATGCTCTCCTATGTGAATGGAATTTATGCTTGAATCAATTTTATATTGTATGGTGTTTGTGGTAATCTTGTAAAACTCCGGTGTAGTTCCTATGTTTCCACCACTTGGCTCTATCATGGACCTGCAAATAAATCCTGATGGTGAATGGCGATATCTTGATGGCCTAGGGGGTATGGATTACCATTGCACCTAGTAGTTGGGTGGAAGAGGAATTATGTGGTGAGGAATAGAGTTTTGGATTCTCAAGATGATACTTGAGCTATTCTTGAGTGCACCTCTATTGTGGATTTGTGGCCTCATCTCGGGGATGGCCTATCAAAGTGATATCTAGCTTGGCGGTGCCAAAGGCTGGGTGGAACTTAGTCCAGATGATGCCACTTGTGCATTGATAAGATAAGTGATTTATCTCATATTTATTTAATTACTTGGATATTATCTGATTTATTGATGGATGCACATGAAATGTTTGATGAAACGTATGAGTTATTTGTGGAAGAAATTTCTCACAAAATTAAATCTATTTATGCAAGTAAATTTTATGAACGAATTGGAAACTAGTTTTGAGGAAATAATTATTTGGTAACTCTGCTACATAAGTGATAATTATTCCCCTATTCGTCATGTAATGTGTATTTTTATGGTACAGTAACCTCGGAATGGTTTAAGACACTTCTCTTTGATGCTTCTACCTTTTATTCGAAAATTAGTTCTTTGATCGGACTGTTTGGCATAGTTTTGGAGACGTAGCACATGAAGTGTTTGTAAAAATTCCTGAGTGTTCTTTTTATGCTTACATATGATAAATAATATTGAAATTTGTGTGAGAATGTGAGGATAAATATTCTTGGTAGTGTTGGGAAAATTTCTACCGAAATTCTAGATCAATTTCCAATTTCTAGCTCCTTCAATGGAATTGTTTTGAGTAGATTTGTGACTTTGAATATGAAGTGTTTGAATTTTTTTTATAATGATACATACCTATATTATGACTAATAACACATGTTATTTATATTTTTAATTTCATTTGAATGATTCTATGAGTTGTGGATTTAATTATTCTAGTGATTCCTAGAATTACTAGTCAATTCAGATGAGTAGAATTAACTATTTTGTGAGTTGTTTAATGGAGTGTATATGGGTGGAAAGCTACAACAATTTGACTGTAAGTGACCCCCTGATATTCTTTCCATGAGATAAAATATTCAAATATTTCTCTTTATTTGTAATTTGGAAAGTTAAATCGGAAACTAGGTACATTGTGGTGAAATTGGTAAATAGTTTTTGGATTCGAATCTTTGTTTTTGATAAAAAGATGAATCTACAGTCATATGCTTTGTTCTTGGTGCCTTAATTGTGGTGTACAATTCTAATTTCCAGATCTGTACCTTCACCTATGTTTTCCTTGGAACTCAGTACAATTGGTTTGATTGAATTCCTAGCAGTGTTTATTAACTAGTTGTACTGGTTGAACTTAAAATATTCTTTGTTTATGTAATCAGATCAAATCTGCAAAAGTACTTTATTTTTATGTATGTTCATGCTTGAATATGTATATAATTGTTGGAGGTTCACTTTTTTTTTCATTGGCATGGTTGCGTGTCGAATTTGTGCAAGACTAGTTGTTATTATTAAACGACTAGTTAACTAGTTCTCTTGGAATTATTTTCATAATTACTATGTTTAATTAATTGGAAAATGGTAATTAGGCCTGATTTTCATGTTATCGTGTGTTTATTAGCCATTGGAATAGATAAACAATGGTTAAGTGATAAGCAAATGAAACTACATTAAGTACTGTCAATTGTGCTTTAAGTGTCGTTAAGTATCATAATCAGAACACTAATTACTAGTTAATCATTATTAACAGTAAATGGCCTTTAGAGGTGGAATTTATGTATGAATTGGCTTGGAATGGATATGTGATGTTGCTAGAAGGTGTTAGTAATCCTTCCCAACCCTTGTATAGATGTTGGAATAGTTATTAAATTTATTTTAATTTATTGGTAATTAAAGGGACTTTGTCATGACTAAATCCTTAAAAATGAAATTTAATATTTGTTTAATTAATATGTTGTACCAAAATGATCTAATTAGCCTTAGAGAGCTAATTATATGTTCATTATACCACTTGATATCCCCGGGGTACATTACAAGTGGTATCAGAGCTTAGGTTCCAACACTGCGGCTGTTGGGCCTTCTACAAAGTTATTATCTTTTGTATATGTGCATTTGGAGTTTACAAATGTTCTTAGTAAGATGAAATTAACCTCCCTTATGTTAATATAAGAACAAGAAGCCTCACTTCAGAGATTAGTTTGTCGTATGGCTTGGTTGGTTGATGCTTGTGCATTGCCTCTTTTAGTGCTCATTGAATTGTTAATATTGAAATGGTTCTTGTAGTATGACTTATTTACTGATACATTATGATTATTAATTGATAAGTAAGTAATTGCCATTATAATAGAATGTAATATGTACTATTATCAGTATTGATTTAATTCTAAGTTATTAAGATGATATAGTTCTATTAATATGATTTATTAAGTGACATTTATGCCATATATGAATTTGTGTTTTCTATGGATGATGTTTTTTTATAGTCTTATTTATGCCAACATGGATGAGTAACTCTTTGGCTATTTTAGGAATGAGACACTTGTCTAAATGGTGTTTCTCATTCTCCTTTTTATTTTATGCATGTATTATGTTTTCATACTATTTATTAATTATTAATATGCTAACTTATGTAATTAGTTAGTGGTGGAATTGTCACTTGGAGGTAAACATACATATGGGCTATTTTTGTATTCTATTATTTAATTAATTCATTTTGGGTTAGTGGTAACATTGTTATTATCTTAGGTATCTTGCTAATTTATTTATTTAGTGGAGAAAATGAGCCACATGTCCCTAATGGTTCATATTCTCTTTTATTTTATTTATTTTTCTTATGGAGATGTAACTCCTTGTCTAGTTTTGGAGGAGAATGAGCCACTTGTCTCTAATGGTTCATATTCTCTTTTATTTTATTTTATTTTACTTATGGAGATGTAACTCCTAGTCTATTTTTGGAGGAAATAAGTCACTTGTCTTTAATGACTCATATTCTCTTAATATTATTTATTTTATTTTATGTGTATAAGTAGGTAGTATAGTAGTGTAAGATAATATGTGTGTGTGTGTGACATCGACATAAATATGTATAATATGATATGTGTGATATGTATAGTTGTTAAAAGTATATATATATATATATATGCTTGTATGTTAGTATATATTATAATGTGTATTTTATTATATGTAATAGTTATTAGTATTACATGTATGTAATATTGTTAATATACTATATGTATAGAGGTGAACGCATGTAATGATGTAAGTGTACAATTTGGAGGTGTTTGGAAGTGTTTGAGTGTTTGGAGGTGCATGGAGGCGTCTGGAGATATTTGGAAGTGTTTGGAAGTGCTTGGAAGTATTCGAGAGTTTGAAAATATTAGGAAGTATAGTGTGATAAAAAGTGTTATGTTAGTATATAAGTTATAATACATATCTAATATGATAGTATTGGGTTATGCAATTATTGCTATAATTGTATGAAAATTATGGTATAACATAATAATTATATGAGTATATTAAATATAGAATATATAAGTCATATGACTAATATGTTTTATATATGATTAATAATAATATGATATATGATTGAAGTATTATAATGTGTATGTAATCAAAACAAACGTATGTATATAAATAACACATAGGACTAGTAAGTATGGTATATGGTATGAGTGTATGATAGTGTGTTGTATATCTAGTAATTATTTTATTATATAATATTAGAATATTTTGGTGGTAGGATGTTTGGTTGTTTGAGGTGACTATGTATTTACTTTGATTGATAAGTAGTGCACTATGTGTAAATAATTAGTAATGTAATGTATTATTATATATATCCTCATGTGCTAATAATTCTATGTAATGTTATGATAAATAGTAACTATTCGATATGATTTCTATAGTTGATGTATGTTGTTTGATATTATTTGTTTCTATTCGATGTTATTGATTGGCATTGGTTAATTAATAATTGATACTTGTATGACCTTGTCATCATTGTCTGTATGGCCATTATTGGTTGTCCTTGGTTGTTATGGTTGTTGCTTGTATGATTGATGCATTTTGGTTGATGTATTATGGATGATGTATTCTGATTGATGCATTATGATCACTGTCTTATGCTTGATGAATCCTGGTTAATGTATTCTAATTGATGTATTTTGATTAATGTATTCTAGTTGATGTATTATGATCACTTTCTTATTCTTGATGAATCTTTGTTGATGTATTATGATTGTGTATTCTAATTGATGTATTCTGATTAATGTATTCCAATTGATGTATGTTGGTTGATGCATTATGGTTGATGTGCTTTGATTGGTATACTATGATTGATACTTATGGATCTCCAACAAGTTGTTGACAATCAATACAAGGTATTCTGAGAGATGCCTAGAGGTGTTCCTCCTAATTGAGATCATGAGTCATGACCATTATATTCACTTACAAATAGGAAGTGTACCACCACCTAACATCAGACCCTACATGCACCCATATGCACAAAAGAGTGATATTGAAAATATGGTTCGATAAAATTTATATGCAGACATCGTTTAACCTAGACAAAGTTCTTTCTTTGCACCAATGGTGATGCTTCGTAAAAAGGAAGGTTCATGGAATATGTGTCCATATTATAGAGAGATCATACCTTACTAAAGCAGCTTCCACATTTCAAATCTTGATGAATTATAATGTTAATCCTTCCTCAAAAAATTTATGTTGGTAATTTTTTATGACACACTAATCTATATATAAATCTTGGGAAGAGAATGTACAACATGTTGATAGGGTCTTAAATATTGGAGGAGCACTAACTATATGCTAAGCCTTGTAAGTGTGGATTTGGGGTTCAGATTGTGGAATATTTGGGTCATATTGTATCTCATGAAGTTTTCAAAGTGGACCCTAACAAAAGTAAGGATATCATGGAATGACCTATTCCTAAAACCTTGAAGAATCTTAGAGGATCCTTAGTATCGATAGGCTACTACTACAAGTTTGTCACAAATTACAACATCTCTAACAAGGCTATTTAAAAAGGATGAATTCTCTTAGACTCAAGAAACAACCAAATATTTTGAAATACTTAAAGTGGCTATGTGTGCAACTTTTATATTAGCCATGCTCAACTTCACAAAAAAACTCTATTGTGGAATGCAATGCCTTAGGGAATGGCATTGGTGCAATTTTAATGTAATAAGGAAGACCCCTTTCCTTTCAAAGTTGTCAACTTAAAGGAAAAAAAACATACTCAAACCAATTGTTGTCCATACTGCATGAATTAAGAAATGGTGCACTTACCTAATAATAAGACACTTCAAGGTAAGAACAAATCATGATAGCATAAGTACTTCTTGAAACAATGATTATCTTTAGAAGAGCAACAAAGATGTGTTACAAAGATGCTAGGTTATGAATTTGAAATCATCTACAAAAAAGGAAAACATAATGTGGTAGTAGATACACTTTTAAGAAAAGAAGATGGCATGGAAGGCATACTTTGTGTTATTTCCATTATGCAATCTGATTGGATAGAAGAAGCAAAGACATCATGGAAATAGAATCACAAGGTATGCAAGATAATTCAACAACTAAAAAAGGACCCTAGTTCACTAGATAAACTTGTGGAGAATAATGACTCATTGTGTTACCATGGTCACCTATATTTATATAAGAATTATCAACTCAAATAGAAGGTCCTTTTGGACACCTTTTGGAATTGCACACTTGTTATAGTTGATTTTACCACACATGGTGAATCACACTTTTATGGCCTTCCTTGTCCTTATGCAGACTCCTTAAACCCCATGGACCATTTTTGTTCCTTTGATGTTTCCTAGATCATCCCTAAAAACATGCTTAAAGTGCCATACACAAATTTTAAACCCTTTATCGCGTATATACGTGGGTTTGACCTCTAAAACTACATACATCAGGATGTGTGCAAAAGGCCAAATTCTTTTGGAGTTTTCCTTAATGTGGATCTAACTCACTTGTCTCCTGACCTTCCATATTCCTTGAGATTGCTCGGATTCGACCTTTCATTACCCCATTGAAGAGCTATATAAGGAACCATTTGGATACATTAAAGGCATATGAGGAATTGAGATCAAGAAAACTATAGTCCATTGTTGCCAGAACTTGTGCTTGAGTCTGCATCCCCTTTGTCCCTTGGAGCACTTTTGTGTTCTTCCCAAGTTTTCCTTTTTCTTGTGAGCTTGCTATCGAGAGATGGAGGATTGAAGTGGTGGAGGCCCAAGTGGGGGACTTGGTTTCTTCGATTCGCAGACGTGCTGACAGAAGTTTTATTCATTGTAATCTCTAATTTTATATTAATAGAAATATATTTTCCTGTCCAATAATGTGTGTTTGAATGAATATTTTATCCATGGATGATTTCAAATGCTTATATGTTATTGATTATATATGCTAGAGTAGAGATAACACAATTATATATAGCATGCTTTTCTTGTTTATTGAATGTTGAGGAAGCAATTTATCAATTCAAGCTGGAGTTGTAAAGCTCAACGGGGATCTACATCAACCATCCGGAATAAGGTACGAATCGAGATCCTTTAGTGTTAGTTGTTTGATTTCTCTTGCATTTATGAAAGGATTGATTTCTGGAGTTAAGTTGTCTGTTGTGGTACCCCAAGCCATAGGAATTGCTCTCAGTAATAGAATTGGCGACTCCACTGGGGAGTTCCTAGTAGTTGTATTTTGGGGGTTTTTATCGGCATTCAATGTTATTGAATTGCTCTTATTTCTCTGTTTTTGTGTCGGGTATGGGGGCATGATTGCCTGGTAGTGTCTGATTGGTGTGAAGTTTGTCTCAGCTTGTCTATTTGCCTTTATTTTTGTACATTTCTCTTCCCGTACGCGAGTTTTTAACTCACAGTCGCGTATACACGTGGCTTTGACTACTGTATCTGCGTACATACACGATTGCATATGCCCTTAGTTTTGCCTTCTAGAGGAAGAGTGATTGTTGCTGGGTGAATTTTGATGATTGCTGAGTCTCCTTTGATACTGTAAGAGTTTGTATACACCTCTGTTTCTGACGAAAGACATTTTTTTTAGGGTAAATTTCCTTTTTAAGAATGTTCTTGTCATTGCATTTTCGATTTTTTGTTTTGGGATTAGTGCATTAGATTTCTTTTATCTTAGTACTTTGTGTGAGTGTTGTTTGATTGTGCTTGTCGAGTTTGGGGGTAGTAGAATCATCCTTTTGCTTTAGTATCTCATTTTTATTCAAAAAATCCAAAAATATTTGCTTCTTTGCATCATTATGCATTGCACTTTGCATTTCGCATGGTACTTGCACTAGATTTCCTTAGAGTATTAGTCATGATTTCATATAGGAATGATTGCATTTGTCATTTGAAGAAAAATTTTGCATTTCAAGTAGTAGCATGCCCTGTTTTTCATTCGACACAATGCATTTGCATTGATTGTTAGGTGTGCATTTTACTTCATGTTGTGTCATAACACCATTGGTTGCATGGCCATCTACCTCTTTTGAGTAATAAAGCCAAATAAAATCAATGCTTAATTAAAATGGATTACACTATTTTCTTTGATAGGGTACACCAACAAGATTAGGTTTTAGGGTCTTGGAATAGTTCATTGTGAGTAAATTCTCCAATACCACTAAACAACAACATGTATGTGTCTGTCCAGGTGAGAGTGTGAAATTTCTTGGTATAATTAGTGTTTCTCAGGATCCTCCTCTCAAAAGGGAGTTAAGCACAAGGCGATGTGAGCGGTTATTGATTGGGATGACCCCTAGTCATAACTGAGTAGCACCGGAGATATTTCCAGGATTGTATTCATATCTGGGGGCTCTTTCAAGAGTTTTGGGCTTTGCTACCCTACCCATATAGTCAATCCCGCCTGCGACTGTCCACCTGGGCATTGATTATATTG
The DNA here is from genome assembly GCA_001517045.1 of Pseudotsuga menziesii. NCBI lineage: Eukaryota > Viridiplantae > Streptophyta > Pinopsida > Pinales > Pinaceae > Pseudotsuga > Pseudotsuga menziesii. The sequence goes on along the minus strand of LPNX010644388.1, from coordinate 47,283 downwards.
AGGTGACCTTAGTTTCCTTACCTAGGATATCGAGGGGGTACTTTGCGGGGGTTATTCTGTGGGTGTCCCGACCAAGTTGGGGTCGGACAACACAATCACTTTACGCGTTGAAGCTGAGGGCCACAATAATTTGTTACGAACCTCCGCTTGTTGTGTATGGGAGTCTCAAGCCTCTCCTAGGAAAGACATACCTGCTTCATTCGGGAGCTCACTTATCCTACCCTTGATTTCTTGTGTTTGGATTTAGATTTTATTAGTGTATGCTTTGTGCACGTTAGCTTGCCTAGGGTTTGCGTAATTAGTGAATCTTTTTCATTTTTCGAGTCGTTGTGGATTTGGGTACGACTCCTCGCCGTTCTCATCGTTTAGCAGGACTTCCGGCTTCTACATCTCCTCCTCCTTTGGGAGAGAGAAACACACGGTCTAGGTGGACCACTTCGCACATTGATTCAGACACGATGGGAGATCATGAAGATGGTATTCCTGAGTTGTCTTCTCCACCTCAAGTGGAGGACGAAGAGTTTACTCCTACATTTGATCCTTCACGTGATATGCCTGCACATTATGGGTTTGATCCTTCACATGAAAGACCTACTCACTCTAGCTATGATCCCTCATTCATAGGTCACCGATATTAGATGTCGGGTGACGAGACTCATTATGAACCCGTGAGCACTAGTTATGGTATGTCTGGTATCCCTACACATGATCCGACATTTCATGTTGAGTTGGAATTTGAGCTTAACACTATGCTTGGGGGCACTCCTATTCCTTACCATGCGGAGAGGTTTGGGAGCATGAGTCACATTGCACCTTCCATCCCAACGGTGGAAGCTACATCACATATTCCTCCTAGACCTGGTGTTAGTAATCCTATTAGGATACTAGAACCTCGATGAGTGACTATAGGGAACACCACATACATAGTTTCACATGTCCCTTTGTCCTCTATTCCTTGTTCTTTGAATGCTATTCCTCCCCCTCATTCACGTGGTCCTTAGGGCCGGAACGTTGCTACGAGTCATGTCCATACTGCTGCTACTCGTACAGTTGTGTCTCAGAGTCAAGTACCTCTTGTTGTTTCGAGAGGTCGTATTCCTACTTCTAGAGGTCATGTTACTACTTTCGGAGCATATATTCCTACTTCTAGAGGTCATGTTACTACTTTCGGAGCATATATTCCTACTTACGGAGTGTCTCATGGGACATCTCATGGGATTTCTTATGGACCTTATTATGGGATGCAGTATGGACAGGGTTATTCACCTTATGGGTATGGGTATCAACAACCCGCTTACTCTCTGAATTATGGCTCCGTAGCCCCACATAGTCAAGGCACACTACATTATGGTGTTGCCATGCCACCCTACACAGGTTAAACGGGAGGAGGGCACTATGGCCAAGGCCATGGTGGTTACGGTAATCAGGCTTATGTAAACCAAAATTATCAGGGACCGGGGCATCAACCTGCTCATCCTAGGCTCCCTTTCCTCGCAACGCTAAATCTTCCTGACTTGTCGAGACTGACGAATGATCATATCTCATGACCCGTCTTGGTCGGCTATCCTTAATAAGCTTCCCTTGGACATTCCCAAATTCGAGGGCAAACTAGGAGAAGATCCAAGTGAACATGTTACTACATTTCACCTATGGTGCTCTTCAAATTCCTTACATGAAGATTCAATCCGTTTAAGGCTATTTCAATGCACCCTTACAGGGCCTGCCGTGAAATGGTATATAGAGTTACCTAGGGGGAATTCACATTGTTCGATGACCTAGATATGAATTTTCTCATCCACTTCCAGCTACCAGTGCGTTACGACATTGTTACGGAACTCTTGTCGACATTTCAGCAGGATAAAGCCACGCATATCTCGGACCATATCCAAGAGTGGCGTAGACGGAAGAGATTGACTAAAGCCTTCAGACTGCTGGAATTTCTCCTTGAATGGTTCCTTAAATCGTTACTGCCTTACATAGTGAAGGATGGTTCTACATCCGGAGTTCAGAACAAGGAACAAGCCATTTTTAGGGCACAAGAATTAGACTTGATTTATGCTCAATCTGGTTTGTTATATGAGATCATTCCTAATGCTCCGCGTTCTAGTTTCGACCCTAAGGTTAAACCTGGACCACATGTCGATAGCATTGTTGGTTGTATGAGTGCCAAGCTTGCGGATTCGGTTGTGAAACAGGTCAGTCAATTATCTATCAACCAATCTACCTCGAGACAAGCTATGGCTTCATCTCAACCCACCCAAATGGGGAGTGTGCTTTCAGTACAATCGTCAGACTATAAGGGTAACCAGCAACCCAGAAGGAATAAAAAGAAGGGTAAAAACAATCGTAAAGGTGGGAATAGGAATGAAAATGCCAACTCTAATGACAAGAATGCCCAAAATGCTGGGGGGGACAAGCAGCCTAAATGTAAGGTTAAGTTTCCTTGCAAGTTGTGTAAGGATGACCACCTCACTCACTTGTGCCCTCGGATTGATGAAGCCTCGAGATTCATAGCGCAGGGCCCAGCTGTGCTGACCAACCCTTTACCTCATAATCAAAACATGAACTTGAGGACCCATGATCAGTCTAGTGGCGATCAAGATCCGCTGGAGATTAGTGTTCATGGTTGCATCAATATGGTCCGTGATACTAAGGTTGTGAATCATGCGAAGGACTATGGTTCATCACAACTCAACCTTGGAAAGGAACCTGATCCACATAGGAGTCTTTTGTGTATGGAAAAACCTGTGGATAAACCTGAAGTTGCACCTCGCATTCCTAAGGGATTCCTTAAGTGTTCAAGGCACAATCCTAATGCCCGAGCCGCCCAGAACTATTCTGTTGTTGAGGATTTGGGCCACACTCCTTGTGCGATGTTTGCACTTGAAGTACTTCAGAGTTGTCCTTCGCAAAGGAAGGATTTTCTTTATGCCCTAGGTGTGAACGATGATAATTCTTCCTCTATGATCAAATTTGAAACTACGGGACTTTAGCCTCGCTTTCCTTACTATGTGTCTCTCTTGATTCACATAGAATGTCTTAACATGATCGTCAAACGCACTATGATTGATGAAGCTGCTGCTTCCGTGATGTCTTTCATGTGTTGGAAGGGTTTGGGTACCCCCGAGTTGTTTAAATATGGTACCATGTTGACTGCTTTCGATGGAATATCATTTTGACCACACGACATTCTTCCTTCTCTTAAGTTCCGTTTGGGGGGGAAGATCATTGCGATAGAGGTCGAGGTGGTTGATGCACCCCTTGACTACAATTTGTTGCTAGGTAGGAATTGGATGTACAGTATGCAAGCCGTAGCTTCTTCTCTATTTCGAATTGTATGCTTTTCGTTTAATGGGAAGATAGTTACGATTGATCAAACATCATTCAAGAATCCATCGGTTACCGCATCTTCGGGAGCTTCCATCCCGATTGTAGAGCACTCTCAGCCAGCAACTGGGAGTGTGGGTGTCGGCATGTATCCATCCCTTATGGGAAACTTTAATTGTCCTACACCTGTCCTTATGATAAGGTCTAGTCTCGATGAGGCTTCGTGATCGGTAAGATCGGTGCCTTTTCGCACAACATATATGGAAGATCCTTGGATTCTTCCTACACTGAGTCCTTCAAATGAGCCCATCGAGACAGACATGTCGTTGCCTGCAACTATGATAACTTATCAAGATAATCTTCCATGTGTTGCAGAGCCTAGTCCTTCCTCTTTGCGAATGGAGGAGGAGGACCCGTATGTACTGCCTGCATGGGAGGTTCAGTCTTCTCACACACATAACTACCTTGATAGGGTTTTTCCTTTCTGATGATGCTATAAGTGAGGCTGTGTCTGGGGTTGATCCACCTTGGGAAGAGTTGCATCATAGATCTTATTTTCTTCTCGAGCTTGACCGTTTGGAGTGTGAAGACTATAGGGGGATTCTTAGTGAGAGAATTGGTAGTCCCGTGGTTCCGTTAAGCTCTCCTGGCCCGATGGCTGACGGAAACATGGTGAATATATCTCCTACCATCCCTATCAATATCTCTCGTGATCTTGGCAAGGTTGAGAATGTCTATATTGGGGCAGAATGTTCCGATGCTGAGATTCAAGAGTACATAGAGCTATTTAAATAATTTTGTGATATCTTTGCTTGGTATTACGATGAAATGCCAGGTATTGACCCTCGCATTGTTGAACATGAGATTAAAACTTACTCCAATGCTAAGCCTGTTCGACAACGCTTGCATGCAGTAAATCCTAGGAAAGCACCTGCGATTAAGGCTGAGATAGAAAAGTTGTTAAATGCCGCTTTTATCTATCCCGTTCCCTTGATGGAGTGGGTTTCAAAACCCATTCCAGTTGATAAGAAACAGGGAACAATCTGCATATGTACTAATTTCCATGATTTGAATCGTGCCTGTCCTAAGGACAATTTCCCCACACCGTTTATTGATCAAATTTTGGATGAGTGTGCGGGAAGCGAGGTTTTTTCCTTTATGGATGGATTTTCCGGATACAATTAGATACAAATTAAACCTGAGGACCAACATAAGACTGCCTTTATTTGTCCTTGGGGAACCTTTGCATATCGAAAGATGCCTTTTGGCCTTAAAAATGCTGGAGCCACTTTTCAGTGGGCTATGACCTTGATCTTCCATGATCTCAAATCGATTATTGAAGTCTTTTTGGATGACCTTGCTGCTCATTCTCGCATGAGAATGCGTCATTCCTACCATTTGAGATTAGTGTTCGAAAGGTGCCGCCATTATTTGGTCAGGTTAAATCCTCACAAGTGCATATTTTGCGTGAAGTCTGGTCGCTTATTAGGATTCATTGTCTCCAAAGAGGGTATAAGAGTTGACCCTTTAAAGGTTGAGGCAATACTTCAATTGTCTCCCCCGAAAAACATTAGACATCTTCAATGTTTGTAAGGCATGGAAAACTTCTTACGGAGATTCATCGTGAATTTTGCCAATTTGACCAGAGGCTTTATGCGTCTTTTGAAGAAGGACACTACCTTTTGCTAGGATGAACGAGCCCAGGAGTCCTTTGATTCGCTTAAACTATCCTTAGCATCAGCCCCGGTGATTAGTCCCCGACTATATCCGTGACTTTCTATTTTATGTGGCTGCGTCCATGGAGACGATTGGTATGGTTTTGGTTCAAGAGGATGAGGAGCTCCAAGAGCATGTCATATATTATCTGAGCCGGAACCTCATTGATGCGGAGATCCATTATTCCCATGTGGAGAAGCTTGCCTTAGCTACTGTCCATGCGGTTCAAAGATTGAGACACTATATTCTCCTTCACCAGACCTTGGTGGTTTCCCATGTCAATCCATTTCAGTTCATCCTCACTAGAAGGATGATAAGGGGAAATTATAATAAGTGGATTTTCATCCTTTAAGAATTCGATCTTGAGTTTGTTTCGGCAAAATTGAAGAAATCGTTTATTTTTGTAGAGCTTATATCTGATTTCCCAAGTGAGGAGGAGGAGGCTTGTGAATATACGTTTGTCGATGAGCACATCTTCTTGATCTCAACTTTGGATCCATGGTATGGAGACATTATCATATATTTACAAACATTGAAGGTCCCTACTCACCTCTCACATGATGAACGACGACGATTATGTCATGTATCCAAGAATTACCTCATAGTGGATAACACATTGTACCACCGTGGGGTAGATTCCATTTTACATCGTTGTTTAACTTCCGAGGAGGCTGAACTTGTGCTGAATGATTGCCACAGAGGGGAATGTGGTGGTCATTTATCTGGGCTTTCTACAGCCCAAAAAATCTTGAGAGCAGGTTATTTCTAGCCGTCAATCTTTTAAGATTGTGTCAGTGAGGTCAAGAAGTGCCACCCTTTCCAGGTGTTCACACGTAATATGCGCTCGCGTCCTGTTAGTTTTTCAACATTTAAGCTAGCATTATGTTAGGATCTTTTCACTGAGAGAATAACAAGCACAACAATAACATAAGCACATCACATGAGACAAGAGACACAAATATTTTAGGAGGGGAAACCATAAATGGAGAAAACCCCTCAACTTCCTCTAAGATAGTATCACCACAAGATGTTATCCCCAAAACAGTAAGATGACCTCCCAACACAACAACAGCCTTCTGTCTTCTGTCAAGCCAAAGTATTTCCTTCTCCAAAGGTGCGCCACACTTGAGAGAACACGTGATGTAATTCACAAGTGATAAATAGAGAGACACACACTCTCTATTTATATTAGTCCGTTCACTTAATTTTCCATTTCACACGTAGTCTCAACCCTAATAATTACTACTCGAGCCTACACCTTAATTAGTGTATAATAACTCAAGTGCCCCATAACTATGGGGACTTACCTAATGACTTGACATGACTTGATTACATTATTAATCCTCCCGATCGGAACATCGGGGCATAACCACATGACTCAAATACATAATAGAAACATCCCGAAATAAACATCAGGTAACAATACATAAGATACATAGAAGAATACATTCTGAAGTTACATATACATCAACACTCCCTCTTAACTAGGAAGGTATTATTTCGACACAATTTTTCAGCACTGGTCTTCTTCTCTGCATCAACTGGATCATCTTCGTCTTTGAGTCATCTTCATCTTCAAGTCATCTTCATCTTCAAGTCATCTGTATCTCGATCATCTCTCGATCTGGATCAACATCAAATGACTGGATCTGGATCATCACTCGATCTGGATCAACATCAAATGGCATCACTGGATCTAGATCATCACTCGATCTGGATCAACATCACTGGACTGGATATGGATCATCACTTGATCTGGATCACCACTGCTAGATCTGGATCATCACTCGATCTCGATCTCTCGGAGTCATCATAACTGGATCTGGATCTCCTCTAGTCATCATCATGTGTATACTATCTCGTCATAGGAAGTTCTACAGAGCCAGCCCTTTTTCATGCTGGTTGTAGGCCTACCCTCATGTAGGTCTTTTCCCAGCACTTATATCTGACCTGCTCGTCAGAAAGGCACGCCCAGCACTTATATCTGACCTGCTCATCAGAAGGGCCTAGCACTCACATTCACCAGCATGATAGGACACACCTACTATCATCTGTGAAATGGCTCAGCACTTATAATCACCAGCATGGTAGGACACACCTACTATCATCTGTGAAATGGCTCAGCACTTATAATCACCAGCATGGTAGGACACACCTACTACCATCTGTGAAATCGATCTGCACTTATATCTGACCTACTCGTTAGAAAGGCACAATCCCATCCAGGGGAACACATCCAACCACACTGATGGGAGACTCCTATCTAGACAGGAACACATCCTATCACAGTGATAAGAGATTTCCGCACTTACATCTGACCTCCTCGTCAGAAAGGCACAACCATCCAGGGGAACACATCCAACCACATTGATGGAAGACTCCTATCCAGACAGGAACACATCCTATCACAGTGATAAGAGATTTCAGCACTTATATCTGGTCCTACTAGAACACATCCCAGCAGTCACTCCAGAAAGGCTCTGCACTTACATCCATCCAGGGGAACACATCCAACCACACTGATGGAAAGGCTTGCACTCACATCTGATCCTACGAGAACACATCCCAGCAGTCCCTCCAGAAAGGCTCTGCACTTACATCCATCCAGGGGAACACATCCAACCACACTGATGGAAAGGCTTGCACTCACATCTGATCCTACGAGAACACATCCCAGCAGTCATTTCAGAATGGCCCCCAGTCCTCGAGTGAGCTACCTGGTAATTGACCAGGCGCCTCCACTCTCATAGAGAATGGCAATTGCCCTTAAATCCGACCTGCTCGTCGGAATGGCCAACACTCACATCTGACATGGAAGGAACTAAATCCTTTAGCCATGAACAGAATGGTTCAGCCCTTACATCTGATCAAGTGGGAACACATCCCTCCGTCACATCAGAATGGCTATACAGTCCTGTACTGAATCATCCTGGTAACTGACTAGGTGCCTCCATTCCTAGAATGGAAATTGCCCTTACATCCGACCTGCTCGACAAAATGGCCAGCACTCATATCTGACATGGAAGGAACCAATCCTCTCACCATGACAGAATGGCTCAGCCCTTACATCTGACCATGGAAGGAACCAATCCTCTCACCATGACAGAATGGCTCAGCCCTTACATCTGACCATGGAAGGAACCAATCCTCTCACCATGTCAGAATGGCTATAGATCTCGGTACTCATATCAGTCATGGAAGGAACCAATCCTCTCACTATGACAGAATGTCTCAGCCCTTACATCTGACCATGGAAGGAACCAATCCTCTCACCATGTCAGAATGGCTCTGGGTCTCATCACTGTCTCTGGGAGGAAGCCTCGATCTGGAGAACACCAAATCTCTCTCTGAAGTACTCAAACTTCAGTCTAGCCAATGGCTTCGTCAATACATCAGCTATCTGTTCCTCCATTGCAACATACAGGAGCTTCACTGCTCCTCTCTGCACCATATCCCTGATATAGTGATACTTGATCTCGATATGCTTCGACTTGTCATGGAACACTGGATTCTCTGACAACTTCAGACAACTCTGGTTGTCACAGTGTATACAAGTAGCATCCAACTGGAGATCAAATATATCAGACAGTAGCTTTAGCAGCCATACTGCCTCACAACTAGCTGAACAAGCTGCGACATACTCTGCTTCAGCTGTACTCAGTGCCACAGAGGATTGCTTCCTGCTAAACCAAGAGATCACACCTGATCCCATACTGAAGCAACATCATGAAGTACTCTTCCTGTCGATGGCACTGCCTGCCCAATCTGAATCAACATAACCCTCCAGGTTAATCTTCTGATTCGCATCATACTTGAGCCCATAATCAATTGTAAGCTTCACGTACCTTAGAATATGCTTTGCAGCAATCAAGTGAACACTTCTCGGATCTGTCAAATACTGGATCAAGGTGTTCACAGCAAAGCAAATATCTGGTCTCGTGTTCGTCAGGTACATCAATGACCCAATCATCTGACGATACATCGTAGCATCAACCGTCTCTGAAGAAGCATCACTCAATAGCTTCAGGTTCGATGCCATAGGTGTAGCCATAGCCTTGCAGTCCATCATCCTGAACCTCTCCAGGATCTCTACTGCATACTTCCCTTGTCCAAGGAAGATTCCATCTGTACTCTGCCACACCTCCATACCTAGAACAATAGTGGATCGACACATAACAGGAGTATCACTGGTCTTTCACCTTCAACCTTGGATCAAAGGTTGAAATCCACTTTACTCTTAGTAAAGCCTAGAATCATCAACAATCTGCCCATCCTGTCATACAATGTCGAACCTCAAGATCTTCTGCAATCACTCCCTCTGAAGCGGAGCATCATACTCCCTCTGTCTTCCGTACTCTATGCACTGAAACATTCTGTACAGGAGTGACAAGTAGTATCCATCTAGGATCACTGGATACTAAGATCCTCTATCTTGAACTTCTTCAAAAGTTCATCTTTCACCCATCTGTGAGCTTGTCATTCTCTATCAACCTTGTAGCAAAGGTTAAGATATTCATCAAGCTCATCATGTATGTGATATCCCATGGGTGTCTTCTGAACTCGTACAAGGCCTTCTTTCATTTGCACACATGATTATGCATGTCATGTGACTTCACTTCTATTAGCTGTAAATGTTTCTTCGTAGACTATGCCTTCTCTTCATGAGAAGCCTCATGCTACGAATCTTGTCTTGTATCCCACGATGTTTCCATCTACTGCATGATGGAACTATGAACTTCTCTTCAGGTCTTGATACTGCGCCCTGACATCATTCTTCTTGAACTAGTCTTCCCTTTCTTCTTGGTGGCTGGAAGGTTCTGCATCAATGATGTCATTGCACTCATCATATTATTTTGAAATGTCATCACTTGCTCTTTGGAACAAGTCTTCATTCTACTTTGCTTGCAGGTGATTATGTATGCGATCTTTCCTACAAGTCAAATGCATTTGTATGGTTAGAACATTTCATAAAGAATATTCATACTGGCAAATACTTATGCATAAATATATGATCATGCAACTACTTTAGCCAATACAACATTCATCCATATCTCACTGAAACTTTCTAGATGCCTTCCATCTCTACCAGGACAACATTGGGATTGTGCACTAATCCAATATGTCAGCAAAGAGGTTTCATTCTAGATAAGTAGCAATGGAGAATTTGTATAGCACCATGAGCTACTTACCCATATGCATATTAGTAGTATACTGTCATTAATGCAAACATCCTATCATGCATAATACAATAACTGAATATAAACAAATGCATAACAAAACAATATCATGAAATGACAATTGAATACTTATCTTTATTTGTTTCGAGGGTAGACTCCTTCTTGAGCCTTTAGCTTCATCGTCTTCTTTATCGCATCGTTTCTTATCCAAATGCTGAGGTGGATAAGAGGTTCTTCAAGAGTTGATTCCTTCATATTCCTTCATTGCTTGAGGGATCTTCTTTGGAAGGTGAAAGCTTGATCTTCAATTGCTCCCATCTTCTCTTCTCTTCTTATGATTCGAGCTTCTTCTTCTTCACGGAGTCTGCTAAAAGTAATCACTTCCTTCTAGAACACATTCCTTGAATGAATGAATTCCACGATCCTGGGAGGCCATTCAAGGTGGCCATCATCACTTCTGCATTCTTCACTTTTTCTTTAGGTCATATTCTGATTTTGTTCTTCCCTTCAAATAGCTTGAAAATCAGGAAGACCTTTAACAGCTTTGCTTGCAATAGGTAGTGCTCTGTAATGCACATGTGCAAGCCTTCTATGCCAAATCTCATTTGGCTCTACTATGCCATGGATCAAGGCTTTTTCTGGATGGCCCTTCAATTTGTACAAGCCTCCTTCTTGTTCTCCAATCACTACCGCACCATCGATAGTCTTTTCTTTTTGGCCACATGATGACTTGACCATCTATGAATGCAACCCGCATTCCTTTTGCATCAATGCTAAAGTGGAGAGAAGGTTCTTCTTGAGTCCTAGAACAAACAATACTTCTTTCATTATTAGAGACTTACCAGAGTCTAGCTTGTATGAAGATTCCCCGCTACCTTTTATTGGATGTTGGTAGTCATCTCCTAGTTTCACCTTGTGAGGTGATTCATGTTCTAACAGTCTTACAAAGGATTCCTAGAATCCCGTCATATGTTTGTAAGCCCCACTGTCTATAAGCCAATCATCACTTCAATGAGTAATGTTACCTGTGAGAGCTGATATTAGAACATATTCATCCTCGCTTGAAGAATCTTCACTTTCATATCTGGATCTCTTTTCTGGATGGTTCATCATCCTCTGCAGCATGAGCATGATGTCTTCTTTGGCCTCATCTCCCTCTGAAAATGGAACCTCTATACTCATGTAGGTGTCCAATCTAGAGAGATAAAATACTTCTATGGTTGGAAGTTGTCAACTTCACAAATATTATCATCAATCTGATGTGATAGATCACTTTGAAATGGGAACCTCAAATGGAAATAGCAAAGGATTGGATCTTACCGATTTGAGGTGTCCGTCCTTGTCCCGGAGTTCGCTGATCTAGGGTTTGTCACAGAAACCCTAATTTTCAAAACTTGGAATATTTTAGATCTGATTGGATGAATAGATAGATATCTTCAAATGGAGCTGTCCAATGTACTCCTTTTCTGAAAACAGTGGAGGGAAGCTCCCGGAACAGGAAGCCCTAATTTTCTGATTTCTTCTGCAGAAATTCCTGTTACTTTTTCTGTGATATCTCCTAAATTACTGATCCTCCATGTCTGAAATTTCTCACTGCGGTAACATAACATGTCCCTGATCCAACACCATAGGTTTCATCAGAATTGGTTTCACCATTTGGGATTTATGATCCTTTTCCCAAGGTGACCTGTTACAGGACTGTTCAGAACAACGAAGTTGTACGGAATGCCACGTGTCACTGGTTCATCTTCTGATTTTGATATTCGGACCATAGAAATTAAATTACATTCCCTTTCTGGAAAATCTTCAGAAATTCCATTTGGACCTCTGTAGCTCAAGATATTTCAGATCTCCCCAGATGTCCTGTTTAGGGATGAATTCTAGAAGAGACTGGAACCCTAAGTTGGAGAGATCATATCTCCTGGAGTACAGCGAATCTGAGTCTGAGTTTTGGACACAGGATTCATCAGGATTTTATCTTCGGCCCCTGTAATTTTCAGCTTTTGAGACTTCACCAATCTCAGAATATAGCGACTGTACCAAAAATTAGCAGTTTTAGTATTTAGGGTTTCTCCTAGCTCAGGGTCAAACTAGGGTTTGAATTTCCTGGAGTTTCACCCAACCAAATTTATTGATCTAGGTCTCTAAGCTTCGGTTTTGATGAGAAGAACAATCCTATTCTGGTCTCACTCAAAAATTCCTCTTCTGTAGAAAGCCCTAATTTCCACATCGAAACTGAAAATGCTTGAAATTGAATTCCGCATCGACAGAAAGATGCACCCTTCAATGGAGAGTCATCTTAGCATACTTTTGCTGAAAATATGTGGAGGAAGATCCACAAAATAGGAATCCCTAGTTCCTGTAGCTGCACAATGTTTTCTTCTCAGGTTAGCTCTGATACCATGTTAGTTTTTCAACATTTAAGCTAGCATTATGTTAGGATCTTTTCACTGAGAGAATAACAAGCACAACAATAACATAAGCACATCACATGAGACAAGAGACACAAATATTTTAGGAGGGGAAACCATAAATGGAGAAAACCCCTCAACTTCCTCTAAGATAGTATCACCACAAGATGTGATCCCCAAAACAGTAAGATGACCTCCCAACACAACAGCAGCCTTCTGTCTTCTGTCAAGCCAAAGTATTTCCTTCTCCAAAGGTGCGCCACACTTGAGAGAGCAAGTGATGTAATTCACAAGTGATAAATAGAGAGACACACACTCTCTATTTATATTAGTCCGTTCACTTAATTTTCCATTTCACACATAGGCTCAACCCTAATAATTACTACTTGAGCCTACACCTTAATTAGTGTATAATAACTCAAGTGCCCCACAACTGTGGGGACTTACCTAATGACTTGACATGACTTGATTACATTATTAATCCTCCCGATCGAAACATCGGGGCATAACCACATGACTCAAATACATAATAGAAACATCCCGGAATAAACATCGGGTAACAATACATAAGATACATAGAAGAATACATTCTGAAGTTACATATACATCAACACGTCCTACCCCGTTACATCCCATTATCACGACCGGTCCCTTCACTAAGTGGGGGCTTGATTTCATGGAATGCAACCCAACTTCAGCTGGGCGGCATCATCATATTATCGTGGCTATTGACTACTTCACGAAATGGGATGAGGCTATGCCTACAGTTAAATCCAATGGTGAGACAGCCGCACACTTCGTATTCAACCAGATTATTACTCGGTTCAGTATTCTGAAAGAGCTTGTCACTGACCATGGTAGGCACTTTCAGAATTGCATGATGGAAGAGTTGGCCTCGAAGTTAGGGTATAAGCAGGAGAATTCTTCTTCTTATTACCCTCAAGCGAATGGACAAGTTGAAGCAGTGAATAAATCACTCAAGTCTATTCTCCAACGAACCGTCGCACAAAGCAATACTAATTGGCATATTATGTTATATCCTGCTTTGTGGGCTTATAGGACTGCGGTTAAGACTGCCACCGGTTTTTCTCCATATCAGCTTGTACATGGAGTGGAGTCTGTATTTTCGGTTGAGTGTGAAATCCCTTCTTTGAAGCTAGCCATAGAGCTCTTACCGAACACCTCTCCATTGGAGGAACATTTGGTCCATTTAGAGCAGCTTGATGAGCAGCGCCGAGATGCTTTAGTGGCTCTAAAAGTGAATAAGCATTGCGTTAAGGTCCAGTATGATAAATCTGTCTGTCCAAGGAGGTTTAGTGAAGGAGATTTGGTCCTTTTGTGGGATCAAGCTAAAGAACCCTTGGGGGCAGGAAAATTCAACCCCATGTGGCATGGTCCTTACGTGGTTAAACGTGTTTTAGAGAAGGGTGCTTATGAGCTAGTATATTATGAGGGGAGGGCCTTGGCGGAGCCTAGAAATGGTCTCTATCTTAAAAAATACTATGCATAACTTTCAGCCAGGGTTGACTATTGTATATTATTGTACAACATTTTGCATGGTTAGGTCTTTCTTATGATGATTGGGTTTGTTGATTAGCTTCCGTTTCTTATAGCAGATGCCAATGGAGTCTTCCATCTATATAGGATTCATGGATGGTGCAAGCCATCACACTCAACACTCAACCTCTGCTGCTTGGGTGATTTATACTCCTACAGGTCAGGTATTGTCTTCAGGAGGCATATGTTTACGGCCCTCTTCAAACAATGTTGTTGAATATAGTGTCATTATCGAGCTGCTGCGGGATGCCATTTCACATGGTGTCATTAGTAGTGTCACAGCTTAATGGCTTGTATCATGTTAGAGATCCAACATTATTATAGAGATTCTTACGCGTGAGATTGTTAGAACAGTAATTTGACAACATAACATACATACATGTTCCAAGAATTAATAATCAAGTTGCTGACTCATATGCTAACTATGTGTTAGATTGGCATTTTTTTCATAGACAATAAGCTCATCACAAACATACATTTTTACACATGTAAATAAATAAACCGATCATCATAAAAGTTTTTTAATTAAAACATCCAAAATGTGATAATACATAGTGTCATAATACAAAAATGGGGCTCTCGAGCCACCAAAATATAAATACACGGTAGTACAAAATGTATCACTCCTAGGTATCTAAGCCTAGGGAGGAGGAGGGGGGTTCTGATCATGGAATGTCACCACGGCTCTAGCCAGCCGTCTAAATAACCGCACCCATGCTCGTGGCACACCCACCACCTAACGCTGCATGGCCTCAGGCAGGTCCTCAATCTGTGCCATGGGTACCTTGTGTGTCAGCTGCACGAAGTTGGCATGAATGCTTTGGAGCATCTTCTCCGCATCCACACCCATAATGTCATCTCCTCTTCCCCTCTGTCTATGATGAGGGAAGCCTTCAGGCCACCGTGGTCCTACATCTACATGCATATGATAGGATGTCACTATGTGTTGTTATTCAAAAACATGTCTTTTTGATTACATATATCAAAAAACACAAAAAAATTAAATAACTCAAAAATATTAAAAAGAGGGTTGGGATTCGTTACAAATGTCACTGTATGCCGATCCTAGTGGTAATGGAATGTCAGGGTCTCCCTAAAAATATATCCCCGCATAGGGGTAATCATCGATGGCAACTATCTGCCGTCGCCACCATGGAAAGAAATCGGCTGGATAGGGGTTGGACACCCTACCTCCACCCAATCTGTGCATCGCATCTTCCCAACGTCGTTGGGCTGGATATTGAACCCCATGAAGAGGAACGTCAACTCTAGGGCTCAATCCCAGAACACGCTCAAAGAAAAACGTGCTCAATATGCTACTGAAATTGAAGTTCTGTACTCGACCCATCTTGCACTCACTAAGCTGGTCTTTCATGTTGCTTAGTAGTGCAGTGCTCCAATCGTACACCGTGGGTCTCATGCACTCCACTGCATAGAACATTAGAGACTGCGAGGCCTGGTGAAGTGAAGCTAGCCCTGCTATCCTTCCCAGTGTCAGTAGAATGGCCGTTAGGCCTAGCACTTGTATGGAGTTAGTTGGGATATGACTCCTAACCTTCTCTGTGTTCGGATAACAATATACGGCTATGTACTCATCTATGGTGAGGCCACGTCTGGGCCCGCGAGATCATAGGTTCACCACTTCCCCCCATTGGGAAATTCAAGTAATAAAGTATATGTCCTCCACTTCTATGGTGAGGGACGTCCCATCAATCTGGAAAGACTCTGATTCGGGATCCCAATAGTCTACTAGCATCTGCAGCAATCTTGGTTTGGCTCTTAAGCAACCAAGACACCAAAACTTGTAGAGCCCGCATGCACGAAGAGCCTGTTGTGCCATTAGATCACCACGTACTGCTTCTTCTACATTCCCGTGACATTCTCTCCATTCTAGAACAATCCTGCACATTGAATTCAAGTTTGAGTCATTAGAACACTTAAAAAACCTTAAACGCAGCCTCATACACGACTGTTTTCTAAACAACTGCGTATGTACGCGACTTTGAGGGATTTTTCCGTGTATATCCAGCCCTATACGTGAAAAAATCCTCGATTTCCGTGTGGGCCATGGCGCGTACTTTAGAATGGCATAGAATCCTAATTTGACCATGGAAAATTGTAAAATTTGCATGAAAATGAAAGAGCAGGGCATGGGTAATTACCTGGAAAAAATGGTAGTGGATTCTGCTTGTTGGATCTCCCAGAATTTTCTGTTGAAGTTCTGGGCTCAATTGGGTAAAAATTTCAAATGTTATATAATGTTTTGAATTTTTTACTATTTATAGAAATTTTTCAAAATTCTGAAAATTTTTACCCCTTTTTCTATAGTTGGGACCGTTTCTAATCCTTTTGGACCGTTTTTTACTAATATATGATGTAGGAGACCGTTTTGAGCGTCATTTCGACCACTGTGTTGACCCGTTCGTGCCGATTTTAGGTATCATGTCTAAACTGGCATATAGGTTTCACCACCATTTGCATTTTGCATGACCTTATGACCGTTTCATTATAACCGTAGGTATGAACCCATTATATCTTGTCACAGAACCTTCTTATTGTTTTAGAAGTGGCATGATTAGAATGGTAGAGCTTAACCTTACATGGGTGCCCTAGTTAGCTCCTTAATTGCCTTTGGTGCCCATGACGACAATTTTGTCCTTTAGGGTGTGGGAGTCCATTGTATAGTATTGCCATGACATGTCGCAAGAGCCTCATACTCCTCTTGATGTTTTGCTGGCCTATTTCCCTCGGACTCCCTTATGTCAAGTTGTAATTGCATTATCATGAGCTTTTCCTGCCTTATTGAGCCTTATGCCAGCTTCCCTGACTTTGAGTATCAGCCATATAGCCCGAGCTTGTCTCCTATCTAGCCATGCAGATCCATTTTATATATCCTTTGCAGCTTGATTCCCTATTTAACCGAGAGGGGACTTTCCCCCGAGTGTCACTATCCTACACATGTATCCTTGCATCGAGCATAGATATGTTCCACTGCTTGGAACTAGTTTGTTTTCATATTTGACACTCGTCTCCTCCTAGTCTGTAACTATAAAGCAATTTTATTCTTTTTCAAGATTTTCAAATATTTGAAAATTTCCAAAAAAAAATTAAAAAACCAAAAAGCCGGACAAGGAAAGATGTTATCTTTGGCAGCAGTCGATTCGTGTCACCTTCAAATAGAGCAATGTATATCACATATGTTGGTTGGGTTAATAGTTTGACTTTAGGAGCTATACTCATTTATCTGAGTTTATCTCCACCGACTGGTTAAGCTTCCAGTCCCTATGGAGCCTCTGTCGATGCATCCTGTGTTGCAGAGATGTCCCAGTTTTGCATATCAATTCTATGCTGTCTACATTCAGTCACCATTCTTCGTTATGCTCTTGTTCAAAGGAAGTTGAAACGTGAGTCGGTCATCCTCAGTTATCTTGACTTTGCATGTCGGCCATTCCCGGTACAGTTATTAGTTCGTGCACCTTATGATCGAGTACTTCCACATTATATAGCTTTGTTGAGTACCTTGTGTTGGATGATAGGGGATGCCTTAATGCCCTCCTTCTTGCAGATTTCATCCCATCGACTTCAGATCATTTATTCTGGGATAGGAATCTATAGTCATTTTCGAGTGCCTTGAGACTTGCAGTGATCAGTGGTAGGTTCTCTCGCCATCAACAGTTCTTTGGGAATACATCAATGTCCCCTGATCGATGGATTCTCTCAAGTGTTCGACCTCAACACATTTATTCACACTTGTTAGTTTGCACTCTAGTACCTTGATTCCCATTTTCATTATCGGTGGGTGATCTCGCGTCTGTTAATGGTATACATCAATGACCGGTAATCAGACGATGGACTACTATATTCGACCTCGACACCTCTATTCACATAGTAGGACATGTACTCGTAGCGGTTTTTGTAGAAGACCTTCCATATTGGTGGCATCTCATATATGCTACCTTCTTGATCGTGCCAGTGTTCATGAGATTTCAGCTCTCGTGACTTGATTCTAGTATATGTCAGACATTTCCAGCCATTATGGAGATCTTGATCTATGTATATTGTACGTGGCGATGAACACACATGTTATATTGTATCATGCCTATTCATGGTCATTGTACTCTTATGTATCCAGGACTACTATATGTATTTGTATTTATATGCAGAGTTGTATCACTTCATCACTGGGATGGACTTATATGCAGAGTTGTATCCACTCGGTTCTTTATCACTTCATTTCTGGGATGGACTTATAATGTATTTTCGGCCATCGTATGACCCCTCTGACCTCACACATTAGGGGGCATCTGTTATAGTTGATTTTACCACACATGGTGAATCACACTTTTATGGCCTTCCCTGTCCCTATGCAAACTCCTTAGACCCCATGGACCATTTTTGTTCCTTTGATGTTTCCTAGATTATCCCTAAAAACATGCTTAAAGTGCCATATACGACTTTTAAACCCTTTATCGCGTATATACGTGGGTTTGACCTCTAAAACCGTGTACATTAGGATGTGTGCAAAAGGCCAAATTCTTTAGGATTTTTCCTTGATGTGGATCCGACTCACTTGTCTCCTGGCCTTCCATATACCTTGAAATCGCTCGGATTTGACCTTTCATTACCCCATTGAAGAGCTATATAAGAAACCCTTTGGATACATTAAAGGCATATGAGGAATTGAGAACAATAAAACTATAGTCCATTATTGCCAGAACTTGTGCTTGAGTCTGCATCCCCTTTGTCCCTTGGAGCACTTTTGTGTTCTTCCCAAGCTTGCCTTTTTCTTCTGATATTTCTATTGAGAGATGGAGGATTGAAGTGGTGGAGGTCCAAGTGGGGGACTCGGTTTCTCCGATTCGCAGATGTGCCAACAAAGGTTGTATTCATTGTAATCTCTGATTTTATATTAATAGAAATATCTTTTCCTGTCCAATAATGTGTGTTTGAATGAATATTTTATCCATGGATGATTTCAAATTCTTATATGTTATTGATTATATATGCTAGAGTAGAGCTAACACAATTATATATAGCATGCTTGTCTTGTTTATTGAATGTTGAGGAAGCAATTTATCAATTCAAGCTGGAGTTGTAAAGCTCAACGAGGATCTACATCAACCGTTCGGAATAAGGTACGAATCGAGATCCTTTAGTGTTAGTTGTTTGATTTCTCTTGCATATAGGAAAGGATTGATTTCTGGAGTTAAGTTGTCTGTTGTGGTACCCCAAGCCATAGGAATTTCTCTCTGTAACAACACTTCTCCTATAAGAGGACATTCAAGGTTCTTGAAAACTTAGCTCATGATTACGAAGGTATTTTTGCTAGGAATATCTCAAGACTAATGTCCAAAATTTTGTGCTAGAAAGTTTGGTTTTCCAACATAATAAAGGGGAGAAAATCAAGACACTAGGTCTTCTACAACCATTAGCCATACCAAGTCATCACTAGGAAGAGGACTCAATGGATTTTATCATAGTTTTTCCAAAGATAAAATGAAATAATTTCATCATGTTATTAGTGGATTGACTTACAATGTATGCCCAATTCTACTCTCTTTCTCATCCTCTTAAAAGAAATTTCAATTGTAGCATTCATGGAAACAATTTAGAAGTACATGGAACTATCAAGATTATTTTAATTGATAGAGATCCGATTTTCACTAGTAATTTTTGGAAGGAAATATTTTATTTGTTTGGGAACTCAATTGGCTCTCATGACTCCTCTTTCCATCCTCAATATGATGGGAAAATCGAGATTGTGAATAAATTCCTAGAAGGGTTCCTTCATTTCTTTGGACTTGATAAACAAACATAATGATTTAGGTGGTTTACCTTGATAGAATGGTTGTACAACACATATTTCCATACTTCATAAAAAATGTCTCCAATTATGGCACTTTATGGCTATAATCCTCTTTCCATCATGTCATCCTTGAAACATAAATCTAACGTTCAATCAATGGAGGATCACAAACAGAACCAACAAGAGGTTTTCCAACTATTGAAAGATAAATTTTCCATAGAAAAAATATGATGAAACACCAAGTAGATCAACATCATAGTGAAAGGAAATTTAAAGTGGGGGATTGGGTAATCCGTAGGCTATAACCGTACAAACATATATCCCTCAAGAAACAAAAAAAGGGCAATAAATTAGCACCCAAGTACTATGGTCCTTATAAGGTGTTGTATAAGATTGGAAGTATGGATTATAAATTGGACTTCCCCCATCTTCACGTATACATCTAGTATTCCATATGTTTTTGTCTAAAAAAGGTAATTGGTGAAAAGGTCATAGTCTAGACCATTTTACCAGAGATTGATGAAGAAGAGAAATTGATACTAGAACCTAAAATAGTCCTTGACACCAGGATCAAACAACTATGAAAATGAGAAATTACTGAACACCTCATCAAGAGGAAGAACTTTCCAATAGAATAAGTAGCGTGAGCGGACGAGTCTTCATGAAAAAACATCTAAAGTTAATCAATTGTGAGGACAACACTTGTTTGAAGGGGAGTGGCATGTTAAGCCTCATATATTGTGACGTTACATTTCTATTATTATATTAATATTATATTTATTAGTTGGTTGGGACCTTAATTGTAATTGTATGGTTGGCTAGACTTATAATTGTCCAATTTATCTCTTATACACACACACACACCAAGAAGACCTAGTTTTAGGATCATCTCATATTTTCTTGTGCATTTGATACATTGTATAAGGAGGTTACCCCCTTGAAGAGGTATTATTCATCGTTTTATTTCTTTGTCAAGGAGTTGGGTTACTCTTTCTTTCAATTTTTATGTTATATTGGGAATTTGGTGCATAACACACTTGAATTTTGTAAAATCCAAACATTGAAAAAAATTTGCTTTGCGCATACAAAAGGTATACATGCATTGGTACTTACTATTAACTAATATGTAAATGTGCATTTTGATACAAGGCAGACCCATTTAATCTCAAATAAAAAACTTGAATATTGTAAAAAATAATTAAGTAAAATAGATGGAACTGCTTAGATAACCAATATACACACTAGAGTTTACAATTCCATGTGCACCATGATAACGCTATCAAATTTTCAAAAGAATTATTGTGAGTGCACAACTCTACCATGTGCATTGATGTTAGTTAATCTAATCTATATAAAAAATATCGACCATTTTTTTCAAAAAAATATTGTCAATGCACCAAATATATTTTACTCATTCACATGTAACCTTATCACATGAATGATATTAG
>LPNX010644388.1:0-25194 GCA_001517045.1 Pseudotsuga menziesii | reverse complement strand
TATATATATATATATATATATATATATATATATATATATATATATATATCCCATTTTTTCAACAAAAAAATTTGTGGGTTTTTCAAACAAAATTAACACCATCAATGCATAACCCTACCATATGCACCAATATTTGTTAAAATATTTACAAAATTCTTTTTCTTAATTCTTGTATGTCTTCCAAGTAGATTTAACTACACCATATTTTAACCCTACCATGTGCATTGAGGTAGGAAAAGATATTTAATTAAAAAATATTGAATATATATATATATATATAGTCAATCTGACAGATATATTTTAATCGTACTAAAGTGTAATGCTACCATACACACTGAAGGAAATTAAAATATTTAAAATCAAATATAATTTGTGTTCCCTATAACTATATATGCATTATAACTATATATGCATCAGAGCATTGGGACACGCCACAATATGGTAAAAACAAAAAAAAAACTAAATTGAATCTTCATTTCAACTTTAATTTAGTGCTTCACATCCATATAAGCATCAATTCTCCCTATCCCCCTAAAAGTACCCTGGTGTCAAGTGCTACTAAATTGATAGAGTCATCCATTCCTTCTCTTCCATTGTAAATTTTTCTCTTTTTTTGGAATTTTGCAAACCATACCAAATTTTCATTTTTATGTACATGAAAACCATGTCTTCTTGGTGAAGAAGAGACTACATAAATCTATTGTTATCCCTTAATATAATTTTTCATCAATACAAAAAATGGATATACATAAACTATGCCTCATCCCCAAGATTGACATGTGTGTCATGGTAACATACTAGCAAAGGATAACCACTAGAAGAGTCAAACCTAGAGTTTTGGTGCTCCCACCACTTTCCTCTAAAGGCACTCATGTAGATCCTTGATATGTTCCATGTCTAACCTATGGCTCATACCCTCTAAGTTCCTCTAGATGGTGTGGAGCACTCTCTTTTCCTTAACTCTATCTCTTGGTTGTCCCCTTTTTATGGCCTTTCATATGTGTTGGAGATATCCTATTGGTCAATCTAGTCTCACATTTGCATCATAAAAAAAATGATATACTCTTGAAAATTAAAATCACACATGATAAAAATTAAATTAAAAAAATCAATTAATTAAAAAATGTTTATCCATGTCTCCTCGCTATGAGTCTAGAGGAAGAGCTAGCTTTGGGTCAATCCTAAAGTTCATGCTAATGTAAGGATAGTCATATATGGAGATCACTTGTCAATACCACCAGTCAAAGGACTCATCATCGAACACATTCAACATGTTTCCTCCTCTAAGATGGTACATCATGTCTGATCATACACACATATGGGACTCATCACATCGAGTGGGTGGATAGATATCTTAGGGGCACATTGGTGGTACTTTCTCCATGGAGAAGGATATTAGAAAAGTCATTTACCCAAATTTTATGTGCCTCCGCAACCTAAAATTAGTTATATGAGCTTTCATGTTGAAAATCTTAGTTGAATAGGTGATCAAACCATCTTTGGCCTCTCAATCAAATCCCAAGACTTCTGCAAAAGGATGTTCACATTAGATATTAGATCCAACATGACACCATTCATCTCATAACCTCATAATTTAATATTCACCTTAAATTCCATACTAGTCCTCTTCTTCTTCCTAGCATGCCTCACATGTCATTTAGGAAGAGGAGTTAATATAGGGGTATCACCCTTAACATAACTATCCATCTCGTCAAAATCTAGATTAACTTTCTAGATAGACTTGGATCACTTAGAAGTCTAATGCAGTATTTCAAGAATTCACTTACTTTATTTTTTGGTTCAATGCCTTGGTTCCTACTAGTATGCACTTATTTCTCCCACATTGGCATGTTCTGCATAGTCTCCATGGAATCACACAATAACTAATTATTCTATATTTCTACATTAAATTTTGATGGCACTTGATCATTTATTCTGATCTTATTAGCTAGTATATTGTCTACACCCAGGCCAGTTCATTGTTCTACTCTTATCACTACTATGAGTGTGAGTACTCAATCATCTTCTTCCATTTAATTCTCTCTAGTGACTAGATTCACTTTTTTTCATTTTTCCTCCCATTTCTCAATCAATTTGGGACATTGTTTTATTTGTTGTTCGGTTCTATGGCAATGTCAAAGCATCACATAGGATTTAGTAGAGTAATGTTCAATGTGCACTACTTCTCAATAGTTACGAAAAGTAGGGGGTAATGTGGTACAATTTTCCCTTGTCCTATCTGTCCTCCTCTTCCCTTAGTCATGCTACCTAATGGGGAAGTTAATTACCTCACTATTTCACATCATGAGTAATTTAGTAGATTGTGCATTAAATCGTCAACCTAGTGTCCAAATGCAATGCTTGCGATATGTCATGCAATATAGATGTAGGATAAACTTCTTATCTTGCATTAGTTCATATAATATACTTTTCAATGAAAGAAAATTTCATCGCCACACTTCATAAATCACTCTTGGCAATGAACATGTACTTAAACATTGATCAAGAAAATGGGAACCATTGAATGCTTTTGGAGCTTTTTATTTCAATAAATAACAACTCTTGTTGTTGGCAAAATTTGATAAGAAAACTAACTATGAACTAGAAGTTACATTGTGGGAAATCAAAAGACTATAAAGGAAATCAAAATGCATAAATAAATAAAAACATACAACATAAAATAAAAGACTACTGAATCATGCATTTCCCTATACTCATGGATTAAGATCTGCCTCCCAGAACATGGTAGTGAATTAAATCTATAGGTACATAAATTAATCCAGCACTAAAAAAAAATGAAAAATCTACAATCTACATTGAGACAATATCTCATGAAAGTATGGTTTATTACATCATAATCTAGACTATTTCTCTAAGAGTCCCTCCCTCATAATAAAGATTTCACTCGCTTTTATACATGAGATTTCTTGAAACAAAAATAAAAAATAAAAAATGTAGATCCAAAATACTCTCGAGTGGTTTCAACAATTTGCTAATAATTAGAAACTCAAAACCAACTCATAAATAATTCCAAGATATTTGCTAACTGCTCATAACTAAAGTTATTAATGGTTCCAAGATTCTTGTTACACTCATAAATGCAACCAAGATGGTCAATTATGCTTCTAGATCCATGGCATGGTGGTTGGAATTCAAAATAGTGGCTCACGTGGATTTCATAGAAAATATGTGAGTGTGGTTACACAAGAAATATGTAAATGATGTTTTACAACAACTACTATAGGAGTTTCACAGAAACTACTATAGGAGTTTCACAAAAACTACTATAGGAGTTTCACAAAAACTGTTGCAACCAATATCTCTAAAATCACGATATGAATGTTTGATATATTTTGTGGATGTGTCTATATCAACGTGATCTTTCCTCATACCAAATATAATATATTGAATACCAATCCCATGGGTCTTGTGTTATAAGTGTTCCACATCTACTACAATCTTCCACATCAAAACTATAGAAGATGTTATGCAACAAAACCTGTAGGATATTTTACAAAAATGAGTCATTAATCAAAAGTGAATAGGGAATACACTAATTCCCCTAGTGTTGTTTAGAAATTCATTGAAATACTAAGAACTGTAATGGAAAACAACTTGATCCTAAATCTCGCATATGAGCATTAAAATGGACTAATAAAGGGTTATGGGTGAGGGAAAAGGGATTAAAAATAAGGAAAAGAGGATGTCGAAAGATGGTAATTTTGTGACTTAGCATCTCTCCCAAGCTAAAGATGTTGCATGTCCTCATGCAACCTTGTACCTCTATATCAACCAAACTATAATGATACATACTAAATAATTCTCCATTTTATATTAGGTAAGCATGAATGCAAAAAATCAATCCACCATAGAAAAATTAATTGATCCATATGGTACTTTATGGATTCATAAATATGTTACTATCTTATCACACAACCACATAGATCATTTTCATAGGTAATGTTTGTTTTCAAGAATGATTTATGGTAGCTACCACTTCAAAATATCGACGCCTACTGTTAACACCAAAAATTATAAACATAGCTCTCTATGGTCCAAACCATAACTATACATCATAATCCCACTGTTATTCCCTCCATTTTGACCCTCACAACTAAATTGGTCCAAAGCATTATTATTCCTTCCCTCATAAATATAGGGAAGATGGGAATTTATTGCAACATAACCCCACTCTCTCCAAAAAGCCTACCAAAAAAACCTAAAATGAGAATGGGTCAAAAACCATGGACAAATACCATGCACACCAAATTACCATGGGTAGAAAAGTCTTGGATCATCCTATAAATACATTGTGAATGTCTCCCCAAAAACACTTTTTGTTAATCACATTCCAAATTTTTTTGATTCTTCATACCTTTTCCACACAATTTCACATGGATGTTAATCTTTCTCCATACCCTCCTTGATCCATTTCCATTTAACAACCATTGGTGGAGAAGACCAGAGAACAAGAATGTGAGAACCGACAGACCATATCTTCAAATGGATGCAGTGGCCCATCTTATTGAAACGTATGATTGCATTTTATTTTATTAGTTAGAAGAAAATAATAAAAAATTAAAAAATATTTGTTGTTTTTTGTTTGTAAGTCGAGGTTGAATCTTTCCCTGGCACCATGAAATCTACCCTTAGATCTGGTTGATCTAAGGTATGTTCTTTTGCACCTAGTAGGGGAGAAATCCCCACTACACCTACAACATATTTGTAGCACCTTGATGCATCTACAACCAATGCTACAAGTATTTCACAACAAACAATTTCGTAGAAAACGATTTATCCAATTTCGCTCAAATTACAAATTGGGTTTTTGAGAAAATTTGTATGTATATTTGTTCAAATATTTTATTGCTTCTACTCACCATAATCATGAAGTTTCGGTTCATGGATCTCAAGATATAAACAAATCATTGTTATTGAAAAAATTATCTTAGTAACGAGGGTTAAGGTTTCTAAGATGATATGTTCGAAGGAAACAAACTCTAATTTCCTACTCAATCAAACAAACCCAAAAGTTTAATGAGGAGGAAGATAGAAACATACCTATATTTGGTGGTTGTATCCTTCATGGATTCTTGTCAATCTTAAGTCCTTCAATTGAACTTGTTCTCTCTCAAACTTGCAAACAAGACAACCAATACACCTTCCTCAAAGAACATTGGTTTCTTTAATAAAAAAGACCAAAAATCAACATTGAATCTATGATTAATCAAGCATATTGATATTTTAGGTTAGAGTAAAATATATTTCCAAATACTATACATCAAACAAATAATAGAATGAACAATATCATTTGTGGGAGAGAAAGAAGAGTTGTAACAGCCCAGTTCCGACCCTGACTGCATTAAATGTATATGATGTATATATTGTAATTAATCGTGGTGTGGAGCTAAAGGCAAAATCCCCACCATTGATTTATCGTTTTATGTTTCTACGATTAAAATTGATGCCAGTGGTATTTTGTGCTAGCCAGGGACATTATAATTATGGACACCATGTACATATGCAATTTAATTAAAATACCCACAACCAGCTATGTCAATGCAACAAATAATGAGATGGGGGCATGATTTCCTAAGGATAAAGAGTGGGGATATTAAACCTTTGGGGCCAATGGGGAAAAGCTAAATGTCAGCAAAAGAACCCAACAGAATGGGAAACTACTTTCCTTGTCTTATTTACCAACCAATTTAATTCCCATGAGTTGGTTGGGCAGCTATTTCCTTGAGGAATATATGCATGGGCAATCGTCAGTTCTGGTAGAGATGTCATTCCTTGACCACACGCATGGCCAAAGAGGGGGATCACATTCAGTTCCCTCATGTGGAGCAGAGAAGGAATTCTACACTCATGCAGATAGAAGTTTGGCCCGAGGCAGTCACGTTCTGTTTTTCCCTTCATGATTTTGGTCTGTGTGTGATTTTCCTTCACATTGAGAGTTGTGTTCTTCAATATTTCCTATGGCTGGGAAGCGTATTTTTTAATGCACAACAGATTGGGAAGGAGACCACAAATTCTGAGTGGGTGTTGAGCCATTTACACCCACGTGAAGCTACTGCTCAGTGGGTGAAATCGATTTTGGCCCAGGGGTTGGTTTTCTTGGGTGTTGTTGAGTCTGTTTTGGCCACGTTAGGGCCAAAACGTTCTTGGGAATCAAATTTGTTGTTAGGGGTTGTTCTTACCCTTCGTGGAAAATTGTTTTGTTGCCAAACTATTTTCCCCAATCCATATTTGTGTATCTTGCCGTGGATGCCTCTGTTCTGATTTGGACTGTTTTTGGAGTGGTAATGGACTCTGAGCTAGCTTGATAAACCTAGTGGAAGAAGGAACCTCACTAACAAAGCTAGATGGATGGATTTATTCTTTGCACACCCTGAATAGCACTGGAAGAGAAGGTGTTTTCCCTAAAGTTTGCTACCTAAACTACGGGGTCAGCAGTGTTTTTATAGGTTTTTTTTGGATAACAATGCAAATAAAAAGGGTAGGGATAACAAGGAAGAAGACAATGTCTGAAAACTTCAGCAATACAAATGTAAAATACAAAATTATTGTAATAATGAATGACAAGCATGAGGTACATGAGATAAGCTTTAACATATATATGACTGCAAACAATAAACACACAGTTCGTATCTGTAGCACATATATAAAAATATTGGTCTTTGAAAACACTTTCCAAATATCAATAAGTATTTATTATTCACATTCATACAAGAAATTAAATATAGAAAACATCTACACAACATTCATAGCATGAAGAGTTCAAACTGAGCTAAAGAATATAAAAATAGTTTAGATCAAAGGCCTAGATCTATATAATGTATTAAAAGTGATTCAAAATCCAAAAGAAGTTCTTACAGAAGTAAACATGAATGTCTGCACAGTCTCGTAGGACCGACTCCCATGTGTGTCTCCCATTCTCAAAAAATATTACGAGGATATATAGAACAAAAACTAAAGATAGGATCCAAAGTTTGTTTAACAAATCCACTTTTTAAGGCTAAGTTTTTCTAATTATAGACAAAATATAAATAAAAAAGGAAACCTATTTTATGACATGTGTTAAGTGAGGATCACTTCAAATCCTTCTTATTGCTTCAGCTAATGTGGCTAGCCCATCTAGCCCACGTGACTTTGCTTGCAACCTCCTGATATCCTGCTTCATGCCACACAGCTTTACTATCAGCTCCTCTTTGTCCTTCATTAACTAATCATTTTCCTCTTGCACCAATTTCCTCCTTTTCACTGCTTCCTTTGAAACTTGAATCGGCTCAGCAAAATTCTGATTTACTTCTTGCAAATCTTCCTTTAGCATTGTATTTTCTTTGACCAATTGATCATTGATCTAATTTAAATGTTCATTTTGTCTTCTAAGTTGCTCAATTTCTTTGTATTCTTTACCTTGTTTCAATTGTATCATACTACCTCCTATTCTTCATATGTAACCTTCCTCTTGTTAAGATTTGCAACATTTTCCTTTTCTTGCTCTGTGAGAACCTACTCATTACATTCTGCTTTTCTTTCTGGTGTTTTACCAACCTCAGCTTCAGGAAGTTTTGATAGATTATCATCTTCTATGTCACTGGAGTTATAAATGCAACTTTTAGGGGCTAGATCTGGAATTTGTCTTAAACTTTGATTAATGTTATCAAAGACTTGATGCAAGGTGAATTCTAACTCCGTAGATCTATTACTTTCCTCATCATCACTAGAGTTGTCTTGAACACTTATCACCTGCTTTTTATTAAACCTAGGGTTTAATAATGCCTTCATATTCATTTGTAGTTTGTTCATTGGTCTAGTTTTAGGTCTAGAATATATTTTTAGAGGTTTAAGTGTAAAATCTGTCTGCTTTGAAAACTTCTTAGTATGAATCAGTCCCTGTTTAACTGTCTGCATTTCAAAACCTAAAACAGGACTGTCATTTTTTATACAGTAAGGTTCTTCTTCGGGTAACTGTGACGAGGTTATTTCTTCCACTATCTGTGTCTTATCAACAGAACCTAAAACTGAATTTTCATTATTTTCCCATCCAGGCTCTTTTTCTGGTAGCTGTGCTGAGGTTATCTCTTCAGGACCCATTTGTTCATAACAATATCCAGATTTATGTTCAAACAATGGTTTTGTTTTAGTATTGTCAGAAGTCTCCACAACCTTCTTCCTCTTTCTTTTCTCTGCATCTTTAGGATTAACTTTGAAAGCCCCCCAGAAGAGAAAATGGGATCATGACCTTTCTAGTTTTCCTAACTCCTGAGTAATTAAAAGCTTAACTAATCCATGGTGGAACATATTACTACCAGAGGAGCTAGGATGGTTTCGAACCCTAACAGACATCTTTTCCAGACTTTTTAATAAATAAAAAGGGAGGTTTAGTTTGTTTGCACCTGTTACATGCTGTAGGAATCTCATGTGATAATGATACATAGTGCCAAATCGTCCCTCACAAGTGACATACCTTTGAATAATTTGCAATACATATTGCCATTATTTGAAAAGAAAACTCCTTTGGATGCCCTAGCTCCAATCTAGATTTTTATGAGCAGGTAACAGGTATTGGCTATAGTCTTCATTGATGGTTTTCCTTTTATACCACCTTTCCCCTTCTGGAAGAACACCAATAACATGTGAGATGGACTCCTCTGTGACTGTGAAATTTAAACCCCCAACTTGAACCCTAGATCCATCAAAACTCTGACAGAATTCTTAAGTAACCCCGATATGATGTTCTGCAATCCTTTCGAACATATTATACCAACCAATCTTATTTACTCTTTCGAGGGCTAAAGGAAATTTCTGCATCCATTCGACATTGGAGGGTTTTGTTCTCAACAAATGGCCACTCAGTTGAAATTTCCTGTCCACACTCATGGCTAGATTGTGAACTGCAGATGCAACACTAGAGCAAGATCTTTGAGAAGTATGAAAGAACCCTTGTTCCTGTAAAACCATGGTTTCCCGACTTTCCTTTTTCAGAGTACAGAATGTAATGGAAAATCATGAAGGGAGATGGTTTTGTCCAAGTGTTTAAACCCAATACTGTCAACAACAGATGTCAAATTATGGTAATGAGAACATAGCTCAAAATCTTCTAGTATCATAATGAAAACCTGTAAAACATCTCGTCCTTGTTGAGCTGGTAGCGTACCATGTTCTTGAATAATGGTCATGTGCTGCCAGCTTGCCTTAGTAATCAATATAATATATTTTAAAAGAACTATAACAACTTTGAATTAACTCAAAATACTTATAGGAGCATAAGCTAGGAAATAAAAATGTTATAAATACCTAAAGTATTAAACATGAATTCAAAACAAAGCTAAAACTTAGGCTAAAAGGAATAAAAACTCAAGGCTTAAAAAATTTTAAGATACAAAAATATCCTACCAAGCAGGGCAACAGACCTAGGTCAAACATTGGCTCCAACTAGGGGATGGCATTTCCCTGAGATTTGCCAAGAACTATAGTTTCAGTACCTTATTTCTGATAATCAAGATGATATTCCATTGGGTCATGGAGTCTTATTTTGTAATAAATATGAACATTCACCGGTATTTACAATGAACTAAACACCTTTTCTCCATTATTTGGTGTAGAATTTTTTCAAAAATCGCCCATTAACTGGGCCTTCCAATTCATCACCCTCCAAATTCTGCAAAACAAAGGTGTTGTTATCCAGACTCCTAACAATTCTGAAAGGTCCTAGCCACAAATGGTTGAACTTACCATGTTTTGGTTTTTCATCCCTTCTTGCATCCCACCTGAGTACCAAATCATTAGGAAATAAATTATTTTCTTTAACTCTTTTGTCAAAATTCTGCTTTATTTTGTCCTTATAATCCCGAGCTTTCTCAAGAAGTAATTCCCTTTCCTGCTGCAGTTCAATCATTTGAAAGATTCTATGTTGTACCTCATTCAGTTCTTCCACATTATCCTGCATAGATTTCATAACTAGTAAACCTAATTGTATAGGAAAAACTGTCTCAATTCCATATACAAGTTGAAAGGGAGAAGTACCAATAGCCTTTTTTGTAGTAATGCGGTCATCCCACAGAGCATACTTCAATTTGATATCCAATGCCTTTTTTTTCTCTGCTAGCAACGTTTTCAAAATATTTACTATATTTTTCTTTCAAGACTCTGCTAAACCATTTCCTTGTGGATAATAGGGAGTAGAGTGCTCCAACAAAATCCCATGTTTTTCACAAAACAAGACCATTTTCTGAGATTTAAATGCAGGAGCATTATCTGTAATCAACTTTCTAGGGAAACCAAACCTACTCAGAATGTTTTCTTCAATAAAATTTATTATGACTTGATCACTTGCCCTTCTGGTAGGGATGGATTCTACCCATTTTGTAATGAAGTCTATAGCTATCAAAATATATCTATGTTTCCCACTTGAATGAGGATTTATTTCTCCAATGAAATACAATCCCCATTGATGGAAAGGAGCTTCAACTGAAATAGGTTTGAAAGGTAAAGAAAGCAATTTCTGCTTACCTGCAAACTTTTGACATTTGACAGAAGCTCTTACTTGAGAAAAAACATCTGAAAATACTTTTGGCCAATAATAGCCTACTCTCAGAATTTTAAATGTTGTAGCCTTCTAGTAACGATTCCCACCACAAACTCCTTCATGCATTTCAGCAGTTACAGCCAGCTTCAACTTCCTCCTTATCAATACATCTGAGAATAATTCCTCCAGGATCTTTCCAAAATAGATCATGCCCATAGAGACAATAATTCATAGATTTTAATTTCAAAGATATGAACTTCCCTTTGTCCAAGTTTGGAGGAGATTGTAAAAAAAGAAGAAAATATACTATATCAGCATACCAAATAGAGTCCTCTTATTTCTGCAAAATCTGCTTTTTTTCTTCCTCATGCTGAAATTATTCTTCTTCAAATACTTCATATGATACCACATTCAAACCTAATGCTTGGCAATTAGATTCTGTGAGTAATTTTGCTAACCCTTGGCCCTTCACCAACTTAGTTGGCTTAATCTCAATGTCATATTCCATTATCTTCGCAATCCAATGACCTCTCTTTCCTTCAGAATCAGGTTGTGTCAAAATCTCTTTTACTACTGCACTAGGCACATATGACAAATTTTTTGAATGCAGCAAGTAAATCCTGAAAAATTTAAGGGCTTTGACACATGCATAAGACTGTTTTTCTAAACTGTTGTACTTAAGTTCTGAATCTCTTAAGACTTTACTAAAAAATGAAATGGGTTGTTCCAGACCCTCCACATTCTTTTGCAATAGTACTGCTGCTATACTATCTTTAGAAGCAAAAGAAAATGTAATGAAGTCTTTAGTGAAGTTAGGTCTTACTAAACCAGGAGCTTCTATCAATGCTTGCTTTATATTTTCAAAAGACAATTTAGCTTCTGGAGTCCATTTAACATCCTAATCCTTTATGAGCATCTTAGTTATTTTCTTAACAATTTCAGCAAAAGTAGGAATAAACTATCTAAGAAAAAAAAATCCCAATAAATGACTGGATTTCTTTTTTATTCTCGGGAATTGAATCTTTTAGAATTGCCTTCACCTGCTCTGGGTCTTTCTGATACCATC
Organism: Pseudotsuga menziesii; assembly: GCA_001517045.1. Taxonomy (NCBI): domain Eukaryota; kingdom Viridiplantae; phylum Streptophyta; class Pinopsida; order Pinales; family Pinaceae; genus Pseudotsuga; species Pseudotsuga menziesii. Next base: position 13,594 of record LPNX010644388.1, on the reverse strand, counting down.
TGTTGAAACTAAATGACCAAGCAACTTCCTTTCCTGCATGGCAAAATGAGATTTTTTTGGGTTTAAAGACAAACCAAACTTTCTGCATTTTGAAAAGATTTGTTTTAAGTGTTTAAGATGACTTTCATCTGAATCAGAAAACACTGTTATATCATCCAAATATATCACCACAAATTTCTCCCTTTCACCTACAAATGTTATGTCCATAGCCCTTTGAAATGTTGCTCCTACGTTCATTAAACCAAATGGAATTTTATCGTACATGAAAGTCCCCTAGGGATTAGTAAAAGCAGTTTTCTCCCTATCCTCTAGATGAACAACAATCTGATTATACCCTAAAAACCCATCTTTCATTGATATTCTCTGAGCTCCGACTACCTTTTGTAATATCTGATCTATTTTAGGGACAGGATAATTATCTTTCAGAGAGGATCTATTTAGGTTATGAAAATAAACACATAACCTAATTTCCCCATTATTCTTTCTAACAGGAACCAGATTTGCAACCCAAGTAGAATACCGAAGGGGTACTATAATTTTTGCATCCAACAATTTTTTAACTTCTCTTTCAATGACTGGCAACAATGCTAGATTGATTCTTCTGAGTTTCTGTCAGAAGGGTTTTGTATCATGCTTAAGAGGGAACTTATGCTGAATAATGCTAGTGTCATATGTTTTAAGATCTTCATTAGACCAAGCAAATACATCCACAAACTTCTTAAGCAAACTGATATATTTCTTTCTTTTTTCCTCTGACAATAATTTAGATATTTTAATAATTTTAGGCTGATTTTTAGTTCCAATATTACAGTTACTCACATTTTCTTCACAAGATTGTACAACTAGTTTTGCTAAAGTATCATGTTTAAGGAACAATCTTTCTAATGGAACTAACCTTTTTGGAATGAAATTTCCTTTTAATTCGATAATCTTATGATCAACAATTGTTTGTTTTGTAAAGGAAGGAAATTCATCCCCGTCATTCTCATCTTTCTCTTCATCTATTTGAGAATTGGAAAACTCACCTGTCAATTCCAAGAATTTCTTAATCTCCAAATCATCCTGAAACACTTTCCAATGTTTGATATTATCAGGGATTGTTACGGAGAGAAATTCCAATGGCTTGGGGTACCACAACAGATAGCTTGACTCCAGAAACCAATCCTTTCCAATATGCAAGAGAAATAAAATATCTACCACTAAAGGATCAAACCTTGTACCTTATTTTGGACGGTTGAAGTAGATCCTCGTTGAGCTTTCCAACTTCAGCTTGAATTGATGAATCACTTCATCAACAATAAGTAAACAAGACAAGCATACTATATATATTGGTGTTAGATCTACTCTAGCATATATCATCAACAACGTATAAGCATTTGAAATCATCCATGGATAAAATATTCATTCAAACATATATTATTAGACATGAAAAGATATTTCTATTAATATAAAATCAAAGATTACAATGAATACAACCTCTGTCGGCACATTTGCGAATCGGAGAAACTAAATCCCCCACTTGGGCCTCCACCACCTCAATCCTCCATCTCTCTATAGCAAGCTCACAAGCAAAAGGAAAGCTTGGGAAGAACACCAAAGTGCTCCAAGGGACAAAGGGATGCAGACTCAAGCACAAGTTTCAACAACAATGGACTATAGTTTCTTTGCTCTCAATTCTCTTATGCCTTCAATGTATCCAAAGGGTTCCTTATATATCTTTTCAATGGGGTAATGAAAGGTTGAATCTGAGCGATCTCAAGGCATATGGAAGGTGAGGAGACAAGTGAGTTGGATCCATGTCAAGGAAAAATCCAAAAGGATTTGGATTTTTGTACACATCCCGATGTACGTGGTTTTAGAGGTCAAACCCGCGTATATACACGATAAGGGGTTTAAAAGTCACGTATAGAAATTTTCACATGTTTTTAGGGATGGTCTAGGAAACATCAAACGACAAAAAATGGTCCAAGGAGTCTAAGGAGTCTGCAGAGGGACAGGGGAAGGCCATACAAGTGTGATTCACCTGGTGTGGTAAAATCAGCTATAACAGATGCCCCCTAATGTGTGAGGTCAAAGGGGTCATACAATGGCCGAAATACATTATAAGTCCATCCCAGAAGTGGAGTGATGAAGAATCCCAAATGGAAGACCAGCCACCCAATCAACATAGTACAATGATACAACTCTTCACATAACTGCAAATACATATAGCAGTCCCAGATACATAAGAGTACAATGGCAATGAATAGGCATGATAGAAAATATGACATAAGTGGTCATCGCCACGTACAATATACATAAATCAGAATCTCCATGATGAAGATATACAAAGGATCATGATCTCCATAATAGCTGGAAATGTCTGACATATATTGGAATCAAGTCACGAGAGCTGAAATCTCATGAACACTCACACAATCAAGGAGGTAGCATATAAGAGATGTCACCAATCTGGAAGGTCTTCTACACAAACCTCTACGAGTACAAGTCCTACTATGTGAATAGAGGTGTCGAGGTCAAACATAGTAGTCCATCGTTTGATTACCGGTCATTGATGTATACTGTTAACAGATGCGAGATCACCCACCGATAATGATAATGGGAATCAAGGTACTAGAGTGCAAACTGACAAGTGTGAATAAATGTGTTGAGGTTGAACACTTGAGAGGATCCATCGATCAGGGGACATTGATGTATTCCCAAAAACTATCGATGGCGAGAGAACCTACCATTGATGACTACAAGTCTTAAGGAACTAAAAAATGACTCTAGATTCCAATCCTAGAATAAATGATCTGAAGTCAATGGGATGAAATCCACTGGAAGGAGGGCATTAAGGCATCCCCCATCATCCAACACAAGGTACTCAGCAAAGCTATATAATGTGGAAGGACTCGATCATAAGGTGCATGAACCAGTAACTGTACCAGGAATGGCCGACATGCAAAGTCAAGATAAATGAGGAATGGCCGACTCAAGTTTCAACTTCCTTCGAACAAGAGCATAAAGACAAATGGTGACTGAATAAAGGCAGCATAGACTCGATATACAAAACTAGGACATCTCTGCGATACAGGAGGCATCGACAAAGGCTCCATGGGGACTGGAAGCTTAACCAGTCGGTGGAGATAAACTCAGATTAACGAGTACAACTCCTAAATTCAAACTATAAACCCAACCAATGGATGTGATATATAGTGCTCTGTTTGAAGGCAACACGACTCAAAAGTTTCCAAAAGATAACATCTTTCCTTGTCCGGCTTTTTGATTTTTTAATTTTTTTTTGGACTTTTTCAAATATTTAAAAAGATTGAAAAAGAATAAAACTGCTTTATAGTTACAGACTAGGAGGAGACGAGTGTCATAATGGGCAAACAAACTAGTTCCAAGCAGTGGGACATACCTATGCTCAATGCAAGGATACATGTGTAGGATAGCGACACTCAGGGGAAATTCCCCTCCCAGTAAAAATAGGGAATCAAGCTACAAAGGATATATAAAATGGCTCTACATGGCTAGACATGAGACAAGCTTGGGAAATATGGCTGATACTCAAAGTCAGGAAAGTCGGCATAAGGCTCAATAAGGCAGGAAAAGCTCATGATAATGCAATTACAACTTGACATAAGGGAGTCCTGAGGGAAATAGGCCAGCAAAATATCAAGAGGAGTATGAGGCTCTTGTGAAATGTCATGTCAATACTATACAATGGACTCCCACACCCTAAGGGACAAAATGTCGTCATGGGCACCAAATGAAAATAGGGCGCTAACTAGGGTACCCATGTAAGGTCAATCTCTACCATTCACATAATGCCACTTCTAAAACAGAAAAAAGGTTATGTGACATAATAGAATGGGTTCATACCTAAGGCTATAATGAAACGGTCATAAGGTCATGCAAAATGCAAATGGTGATGAAACCTAACTTATTTGCCAGTTTATACATGATACCTGAAATCAGCACGAACGGTTCAATCCAACAGCCGAAACAGCACTCAAAAGGGTCTCCTACATCATAAATTAGTCAAAAACGGTCCAAAAGGATTAGAAACGGTCCAAACTATAGAAAAGGGGGTAAAAAATTTCAAAATTTTGAAAAATTTCTATAAATAGTAAAAAATTCAAAACATTATATAACATTTGAAATTTTTACCCAATTGAGCTAAGAACTTCAACAGCAAATTCCAGGAGATCCAGCCAGCGAAATTCACTACCGTTTTTTCCAGGTACTTACCCATGCTCTACTCTTTCATTTTTATGCAAATTTTATTAATTTCCATGGTGTATTTAGGATTCTAGGCTCATCTTAAATGCGTGCCATGGCCCACGCTGAAATTGAGGGTTTTTCCGCGTATAGGGTTAGATATACATAGAAAATGCCCTCAAAGTCACATACATATGTGGTTGTTTAGCAAACAGTCGCGTATACGGCCGCGCTCAATGATTTTTAAGTGTTCTAATGGATCAAACTCAAATTTTATGTGCAAGATGATCCTAGAATTGAGAGAACGTGAACATGGTGATGTAGAAGAGGCAGTAAGGGTAGATCTAATGGCTCAACAAGTGTTACGTGCATGGGGGCTTTACAAGTTTTGGTGTCTTGGTGGCTTAAGAGCCAAACCAAGACTATTGCAGATGTTAGTGGACTATTGGGATCCAGAATTAGAGTCATTCCAGATAGATGGGATGTCCCTCACCATAGAAGTGGAGGACATATATTTTATTACTGGACTTTCCCGACGGGGGGAAGTGGTGAACCTATGTTCTCATGGGCTCGGAGGTGGCCTGACTATAGATGTGTACATTGTAGTGTATTGCTATCTGGACATGAAGAAGGCGGGGAGTTAGATCCCAACTAAATCCATACAGGTGCTGGGCCTAAAGGCCATCCTACTGACACTGGGCAGGATAGAAGGCTTAGCTTCACTCCACCAAGCCTCGCGGCCTCTGATGTTCTATGCAATGGAGTGCATGAGACCCACTATGTACGATTGGAGCACTGCACTACTGGGCAACATGAAACACCAGCTCAGTGAGTGCAAGATGGGAAGAGTGCAAAATTTTGGTTTCAGCAGCATACTAAGCACGTTTTTCTTTGAGCGTGTTCCGGGATTGAGCCCTAGAGTTGACGTTCCTCTACATGGGATTCAAGATCCAGCCCAACGGTGTTGGGCGGATACGATACACAGACTAGGTGGAGGTAGGGTGTCCAACCCCTATCCAACTAATTTCTTTCCATGGTGGTGATGACAGATAGTTTCCATCGATGACTACCCCTATGCTAGGATAGATTTCCAGGGAGACCCAGACATGCCGCTACCACCAGGATCGGCATACGCTGACATTGGTAACGAATGTCGACCCTCTTTTTAAAATTTTTGATTTTTTTGTTTTGTTTGTTTGTTTTTTTTCTGATTATGTGGAATCAAAAGACATGTTTTTGGGTGACAATACATAGTGACATCTACCATATGCATGCATATGTGGGACCACGACGGCCTGAAGGCTTCCCTCGTCATAGACGGAGGGGAAGAGGAGACGATATCACGGGTGTGGATGCAGAGTGGATGCTCCAAAGCATTCATACCAACTTCATGAGACTGACACACAGAGTACCCATGGCGCAAGTCGAGGACTTGCTTGAGGCAATGTAGCGCCAGGTGGTGGGTGTACCATGAGCATGGGTGCAGCTATTTCAACAACTAGCTAGAGTTGTAGTGACATTCCACGATGACAACCCCCCTCCTCCTCCACAGGCTTAAATACCTGGGAGTGATACATTTTGTACTACCATGTATTTATATTTTGGTGGTTCGAGAGCCCCATTTTTGTATTATGACACTATGTATTACCACATTTTGGATGTTTATAAAAACTTTTATGATGATCGATTTATTTATTTACATGTGTAAAAATTTATGTTTGTGATGACCTTATTATGTATGAAACAAATGCCAATCTAACATGTAGTTAGCATATGAGTTAGCAACTTGATTATTAATTATTGGAACATGTATGTATGTTATATTGTCAAATTGTTGTTCTAACAATCTCACACATAAGAATCTTCTTAATCATGTCGGATCTCTAACATGGTACAAACCATTAATATGTGACACTACTAACTTCGAATCAAGTCGTACCTCAAGAGAGAGAAAACCATGTGAAATGGCATCCCGTAGAAGTTCAATAACGGCACTATACTCAGCAACATTGTTTGAAGATGGTCGTAAACATATGCCTCCTGAAGACAATACCTAACCCATAGGAGTATAAATCACCCAAGCAGTAGAGGCTGAGTGTTGAGTGTGACGGATCGCACCATCCGCAAATCCTATGAAGGTGGAAGATTCCATTGACATCTGCCAAAAGAAATGGAAACTAATCACAAACCCGATCGCCATAAGAAAAAGACCTACCTATGCAAAACTGTACAATAATATACAATAACCAGCCTTGGCTGAAAATCATGCATAGTACTTTTTGAGATAGAGCCCATTTGTAGGCTACACCAAGGTCGTTCCCTCATAATCCACTAACTCATAAGTGCCCTTCTCTAACACACGTTTAACGACGTAAGGACCACACCACATGGGGTTAAACTTTCCTGCCCCAAAGGGTTCTTTCGGTTGATCCCACAAAAGGACCAAGTCTCCCTCACTAAACCTCCTTGGATGGACAGAATTATCGTATTGGACATTAACGCGACGCTTATTCACTTCTAGAGCCACCAAGGCATCTCGGCGCTGCTCATCAAGTTGCTCTAGGTGGACCAAATGCTCCTCCAATGGGGAAGTGTCTGGTAAGAGCTCTATGGCTAGCTTCAATGAAGGAATCTTGCACTCAATCGGAAATACTGACTCCACTCCATGTACAAGCTGATATGGAGAAAAACCCGTGGCAGTCTTAACAATGGTTCTATAAGCCCACAAAGTAGGATATAACATGATGTGCCAATTCATCTTGCTTTGTGCGATGGTTCGTTGGAGAATGGATTTGAGTGATTTGTTCACTGCTTCTACCTATCCATTCACTTGAGGGTAGTAAGAGGAGGGATGCTCTTGCTTATACCCTAACTTTGATGCCAACTCTTCCATCATACGATTCTGAAAGTGCGAGCCATGGTCAGTGACAAGATCTTTCGAAATACCGAACTGAGTAATAATCTGGTTGAACACGAAGTGTGCGGATGTCTCACCATCGGATTTAACTGTAGGCATAGCCTCAGCTCATTTCATGAAGTAGTCAACAGCCACTGTGATATGATGAAGCCCCCCAGCTGAAGCTGGGTTGCAATCCATAAAATAAAGCCCCCACTTAGTGAAGGGACCGGCGGTGATGATGGGATGTAATGGGGCAGGTCACGAGCACATATTCCATGCGAACACTTGGAAAGGGTGGCACTTCTTGACCGCATCTAGACAATCTTTAAAGATTGACGACTAGAAATAACCCACTCTCAAGATTTTTTGGGCTGTAGAAATCCTAGATAAATGACTACCACACGCACCTCTGTGGTAATCATTAAGTACAAGCTCATCCTCCTCGTGAGTTAAACAATGACGTAAAATGGAATCTACCCGATGGCGGTACAAAGTGTTATCCACTATGAGGTAATTCTTGGATATGTGATGTAATCGTCGTTGTTCATCTCGTGAGAGGTGAGTAGGGACCTTCAATGTTTGTAAATATATAATAATAACCCCATACCATGGGTCTAAAATTGAGATTAAGAAGATGTGCTCATCGATAAACGTATCTTCACAAACCAACTCCTCAGCTTTGCTTGGGAAATCCGATATAAGCTCCACAAAAATTAACGATTTCTTCAATTTTGCCAAAACAAACTTGAGATCGAATTCTTGCAAGATGAAAATCCATTTATTATACTCTCCCCCAATCATCCTTCGAGTGAGGATGAATTGAAATGGATTGACATGGGCTACAACCAAGGTTTGGCGAAGGAGAATATAATGTCTCAACCGTTGAACTGCATGTACGGTAGCTAAGGCAAGATTCTCAACATGGGAATAATGGATCTCCGTGTCAATAAGATTCCGGCTCAGATAGTATATGACATGCTCTTGGAGCTGCTCATGAACCAAAACCATACCAATCGTCTCCATGGACGCGGCCACATAAAGTAGAAAATCGTAGCTATAGTCTGGAGGACTAATCACTGGGGCTGATGCTAGGGCTCTCTTGAGCACATCAAAGGACTCTTGGGCTCACTCATCCCAACAAAAGGTGGTGCCCTTCTTCAAAAGATGCATAAAGCCTCTAGTCAAATTGGAAAAATTGACAACAAATCTCCGTAAGAAGTTTGCCATGCCTTGCAAACATTGAAGATGTCTAATGTTTTTCGGGGGAGACAACTGAAGTATTGCCTCAACCTTCAAAGGGTTGACTCTTATACCCTCTTTGGAAACAATGAATCCTAATAAGCGACCAGACTTCACACAAAAGATGCACTTGTGAGGATTTAACCTGACCAAATAATGGCGTTACCTTTCGAATACTAATCTCGAATGATAGGAATGATGCATTCTCATACGAGAATGAGCAGCAAGGTCATCCAAAAACACTTCGACAATCAATTTGAGATCATGGAAGATCAAGGTCATAGCCCACTGAAAAGTAGCTCTAGCGTTCTTAAGGACAAAAGGCATTTTTCGATATGCAAAGGTTCCCCAAGGATAAATAAATGCAGTCTTATGTTGGTCCTCAGGTTTAATTTGTATCTGATTGTATCCAAAAAAGCCGTCGATAAAAGAAAATACCTCTCTACTCGCACATTCATCCAAGATTTGATCTATAAATGGTGTGGAGAAAATATCTTTAGGACAGGCATGATTCAAGTCACGGAAATCAGTACATATGCGGATTGCTCCTTGCTTCTTATCAACCGGAATGGGGTTTGAACCCACTCCATCAAGGGAACGGGATAGATAAAACCGACTTTCAACAGTTTCTCTATCTCTACCTTAATCGCGGGTGCTTTCCTAGGATTCACTACACGCAAGCATTGTCAAACAAGCTTAGCATTGGGATAAGTTTTAATCTCATGTTCAACAATGCAAGGGTCGATACCTGGAATTTCATCGTAAGACCAAGCAAAGATATCACGAAATTCTTTAAACAACTCGGTGTATTCTTGAATCTCAGCATGGGAACATTCTACCCCAATATAGACATTCTCTATCCTGCCAGGATCATGAGCGATATTGATAGGAATGGTAGGAGATATATTCTCGATGTTCCCATCAACCATCAGACCAGGAGAGATTAATGGAACCATGGGACTACCAATTCTCTCACTAAGAACCTCCCTAATTTCCTCACGCTCCAAGTGGTCAAGCTCGGGAAGAAATTAAGATCTATGATGCAAATCTTCCCAAGGTGGCTCAACCCCTGACATGGCCTCAATAAGCACTTCATCTGAAGGAAAAACACTATCAAGGCAGTCATGTGCATGAGAAGACTGAACTGCCCATGTAGGTAGCACATATGGGTCCTCCTCCTCCGTCCATGAAGAGGAAGGACTAGGCTCTGCAAAACACCCAAAATTAGCTTGATAAGCTACCATAGTTTCAGGCAACGGCACATCTGTCACGATGGGCTCACTCGAAGTATTCGGTGTAGGAAGAATCCAAGGATCTTCCATATGACTCGTGTGAAAAGACACCGATCTCACAGATGTCCAAGCCTCACTGGAACTAGACCCTATCATAAGGACAGGTGCAGGACAACTAAAGCTTCCCATAATGGATGGATACATGCCCACACCCACACTCCCAGTTGCCGGTTGAGAGTGCTCTATAATCGGGATCGAAGCCCTCGAAGATGCGTTAACCGACGGATTCTTGAATGAAATTTGATTAATCGTAACTATATTCCCATTAAATGGAAAGCATACGACGCGAAATAGTGAAGAAGCTATGGCCTGCATACTGTACATCCAATTCCTACCCAGCAAGAGATTGTAGTCAAGGGGCGCATCAACCACCTCGACCTCTATCACAATGGTCTTCCCTCACAAATGGACCTTAAGGGAAGGAAGGATCCTGTGCGGCCTAAATGATCTCCCATCAAACACAGTCAACATGGTAGTGAATTAAGACAACTCGGGGGAACCTAAACCCTTCCAACATGATAAAGACATCACAGAAGCAGCAGCGCCTTCGTCAATCACAGTGTGCTTAAAGATCATGTTAAGACATTCTACATGAATCAAAAGAGACACATAGTAAGGCAAGCAAGGCTAAAGTCCCGTGGTTTCAAATTTAATCACGGAGGAAGAATTATCATCATTCACACCAAGGGCAGAAAGCAAAGCCTTCCTTTGTGAAGGACAACTCTGAAGTACTTCTAGTGCAGACATCGCACAAGGAGTGTGGCCCAAATCCTCAACAACAGAATAGTTCTGGGCAGCTTAGGCATTAGGATTGTGCCCTGAATGCTTAAGGACTTGTTGAGGCCTGGAAATTCGCAGGCGGCAACAGTAAGGGATTCTCCCCAATCAGTGTTCCCAACTAGCCCGCTGACTGTTTGGTATAGGGAATCCGTCCGGTTTGCGGTCCGGCTACCGTGAGTCAAGTAACAAAAACAAAGCTTTACCGGTTGCGGCCCGGTCCACCGAGTTTTTGTATTTTAACTTAAGAGATGAAATGCACGTGCCTAACTAAGTGCAAGGTGATTAGACTGCGAGGGGAGGTCACGATGTGATGCGCAGGTTCTTACCTCTCGTCTTAGACCCGCAGGCAACCAAATCACATACAATAAGAAACAAACTAATTACCTAAACTATCCCTAGGGAGCGAGCCATCAATTTTAAGTGAGTAATTGAATTTTTTGCACATGCAGTATGAAGAATTACAGTTAGCTGATACTCCTTTCAGACACATGAACAATCACAAATATTTAACAACCAGGTAGCCAATTGCTGTATGAATGCCATTATTACTCACATGGAACGATCATGAAAATACCAAAGAACATTCAATAAGAACATAGGTTCAGGAAATTAAACATTCTCATAGTAAATGAAATGCAGCTGAAAACGAAATAGTTCCTCTCCAACATCATTCATTGAAACGCATTGATACATTCCATTTCACTTTCTCGAACCAGGTAGAATTGCAGTTCCTTTTGCAAAACGAAGTAATTCCTCTTACAAGCAAACATTTACAATTTTTTCCAGGGGAAAAAGCCCCCTTTCAGTCAGGCTTCCCGTTATTTAAACCACAACTGTTGTCTCCTGAGCTGCCCTCAGCGTGTGATCTTTCAGAACCCTTCACGATTCAGTTTCCTCTCTAGTCGTTACGTTTTCCCCATCATTTCCACAGGCGTTTATCTTCTGACAGTAACTGCTGAAAATGCCTCGTCGGTGCCTCTGTCATTCATTTATGTTGTCCTTTTCTTTGCGATACGTTGCTTCAGTGATCCATGGGCTTCTCTCTGCATACAACTTTGGTGCGTTATCCACTAAATTGAGATGTTAGGCATCTAAAATTCCTAACCATACTGATAAATCCACAAGGGGCTGTCCTGGTTCATCCGGGCGAGAACTCGCGGCAAAAAATACATCGGCGGTCGGGCGATACTTGGATCGGACGGGGAAATACTTCTGCATCGGATGGGACAAGGCTTTCAGGAGCCGCAACGGCGGAGGAGCATAAGAACTAGGTAAGTAACAACACAGGCGATAAAGGCAACCGGACGCCTGAAAGGAGGGTATCGGAGGCTAGATTGCTCTACCACCCGCAATGGCGGATGATGCAAAGGCTGAGCGACGCGGGCAGGAGAAAAGAGCAACGAGTCGGACGTCGGGTGAAACTCTAATCGGGAGCTGACTTTATCCTCCCGGCCGCAACGGCAGGCCATTAGAAACTTAGGAGCAAGCGATCGAAACAATGAATCAGGTGTCGGACGAAACTCCAATCGGGCGTAAAGTTTGATCAAGGGGCCGCAACGGCGGGTGAGTTGAGGCTCAGCATCTTCCGAAAGAGGTCCGATCCAAAGCACAAACCAACAGCGTTAAGGATCAATTGCAGCCAAAATAAACATTTTTTCTTTGAAGGCAACATTTTCATGTTCTATGGGTATTAAACAGATCACACGACCCAAACTAAACTGAACGAAGCAAACAAAATAGCGGGCATTCAACTTCAAGATGAACAGATATGCTCGATGGGACGAGCCTTTAACAATCAGTCCAAGCAAAATGATGAGGAGGGGTCCCAGAGTTTAAGTAAAAATAAAATTGGGGAGAAAAAGTTGCGGCAGCAACAACTGGCGATTTCCTGGTGAACCTAGATTTCTGGGTGATTTCTTTCTTGAATGGCAGACTGTTCCGTAACAAATGTATCCATTGAGCTCTTCCAGTTATACAGATTTCTCAATAACAGAAGTGTGTACCTTAATCATTGATATCAGTCCAGTTCGGACGATGAAAGTCAAGATTTTAGAGTCCGGATAACTCTGCTGAGGCCAAAATATGAGTTCATTATTAATTTTGCTTTCAGGTAGCCGACGACATTGGACACCACAGGATTGTAGCAGGTAATGAACAAAAACGTTCATTTGTTCCTCACTCCCATGCCGTTTTAGCAACTTTTATGCTTTTGGGTTTTGTCCCCTTTTAATGCGAGTCTTCACACGTGCCTTTCTTACTGAATTTTAATTCAGGATCCTCTATCCCATAGTGCCCTTTTGTGTGAGCGATGTGCTTAAATTTTCAGCTCACGGACGGAGAGGATCATCGGCGAATTAGTACTTTATGATCTAGATTTAGCTTTGAAGCATGATGCCTTCATAGGAATTCCGACTCTTATCTGCCTTCTGGCATTCATTTCCTGGCATGGGATCATTTATATTTAACGCTCTGTTCATCTTGCTCTTCTCCATGGGTTCCCTGTCATCGCCTGTCAGACTTTTAAGTGTAAAGTGTATGGAGCCTCAGCATATTATTCTAGACTTTTGAATCTGATTGACGCTACAGGGGCTTAAGCAGGACCTCAATGCACACAAAGCTTTCGAGAAAATATTTGGTGGAAGGAATTCACATGGAATCCCACAGTCTAACTATTCAACAAATGTTTACTATTTCCAGAAATTTGGAGTTCCCCACATAACCACGAGTTAACCACCTTTATTGAAAACAAAGACTCAAATTAAAACAAATGAAATCATAACTCAACACAGCTTATTTATGTACAATTCAGAAAGCTCAAAAACAACTTAAGAAAAATAAGGTTTGAGAACCAGACCATTAACTGGCAGGTTCTCCTCCCATCCCTGTAAATCCTATAACATATAAGTAGCAGGGCCAATTTTAGCGGTGATTTGAAACGGACCTACCCATAACTGTTGGAACTTAGTGTGTTTCCCTTTCTCATCATGGGGATGATCCCATTTGAGAACAAGGTCTCCCACTTCCAGGTCCCTTTTTACAGCTTTATGTTTGTCAAACCATCTCTTCACTACCTCCTGTTGCTGTTGGAAACGCTCTCTAGCCTTGGATCGGGCCTCCTCTGCCTTCAGAAGATTGTATATTCTTATTTGGAGAACCTCATCATCTGACCCTCGAGATT
>LPNX010644365.1:0-13994 GCA_001517045.1 Pseudotsuga menziesii | reverse complement strand
CTGTGCATGTGAACCTATGAATCCAAACTAAATGAATATGTCTAGAGGAATCTTCCACTTTGGAAGAAAAACAATGCACTCAACTGAATCAGAAATATAAGTAAGCTGCACGGTGAAAACTAGGCCCATGTAGAGCAACTGAAATCATCTGAAGAGAGAGAAAAGGTTCTTGAGGATTCGAACCATGTGTGAAACACTCAAGAAACTGATATGGTGCAGCCTTGAACAGCAAACCATGAGTGGTAAAATCAGCCCCAAATCTTAGGAGCAAGTGTCCAAGCGGATGCAGAATGTCTTCCTCTTTACTAGTTCTGTGAGGAGATGAGCTTGTGACCAAAGGTAGAGAATCCCTGGGACTCTGGAGAGTGAATTATTGAGCTCCATAAACTGATATAGATTTTTAAATATCTAATGAATCACAAAATAAAATATCATCAACCTCATAAGAGGAAACTAACACCAAATCCTCATCAGCAAAATTGAAGAAGAACTGCGGTACTTGATTTTTCACACCAAAATTGGTGAGAGCAGCTACAAGCATGGCTGAAAGATCTTGGATTTTAAAATATGAACAAAATAATATCAGATCAGAATGTAAATCAGATCTAAATAATTTCATAACATATCCAAAACTATGAAATGAAATCAAATCCCTAGCAGCAGTTTTGTAGGAGACTTGCGGTACTTGTTTCTTCACATCGTTGATGAGAATAGCTACAAGCAGTAATGAAGGTTTATGAACCTGAAATTTTGAACCAATAAATATTATATCAGATCCAAATAATATCATATCAGATCCAATAAGGTTCATATCAGATCCAAAAGTATAGTCAACCGAGACAGTGGATGCACAATTTTCTTCTTCTTCAAAATTCTGAATTTTGGTGCATGCAATCCTACAGGAATTTGCTGGAAGATCTAGATCATGAGGAGTGAATGGATCACTCTATTAATCTGATATTTCTTCCAAAATATCAAATGTATCACATATTTTCACACCAGCAGCAACATTAGAGGGAGAAAATTTAAATTTCTCTTCACTTTCAGAAGCAATTACTCGTAAATTTTGCACAGAATTCAAAGGAAAATCACCGGTGAATGTTTGCATGGAAGTGCAGAAGTATTTTTATTCAATATCAAAGATTCGAATGTCTTCTTCTGTTTCAGAAATATGAGAAGATGAGATATCAGAGATCTCATGAACTTCCGGAGCATCAGGAGAAGGAGTCACTTCATGGAGACTTTTTTCAATTCGAATTGAATGTGTAGAAGATTCTGCTTCATCTTCATCTTGAACAACTTCATAAAAGAGAGTAGAGGCTGAGAATTTTGAGTGAAGAACTCTTTTGGTGCTGGCTATGATCTCCAAAGTACTATTATGATCCTCATTGTGCTTGCCAAAGGTTCTATCCAATATTGGCCAAAAATTCTTTGGGTATTTAGCAGAACAAGTAAGGTAGTACATGCTATCATCAAGGGCCAAACATATTGCTGCAAAAGCTCTGTGACCATCATTTAGCCAGTCATTCTCATTCTCATAAGTCTCTCTTTCAAGTCCAATAGACACCTCATAAAGACCTCGTCTCTTCAGAGATGCAATCATCTTCAACTTCCATTCCGAATAGCTTATGAATGGGGTGAGAAGAGGGATTGATGAGTCCATTCGAAGTTGTACCTATTAATACCTGCAAATCAAAACAAAAGGGGCACCGTAAGATCGAACAACCTGCACATTTTGGCTTTCATCACACCCAGCATAGTCAATCAAGCAAGCTTGATCAACAAGTTCTTTACTTGGGGTATTAAGTGGTAAGCCTTGGCTTCTGGTGCAGTGCTAGATTTATGATCTATTGCTCAAATTTCATGGAGAAATCTGTCAAAAATCTTGTTTTTGAGAGATTGATCTTCATCCCGCCGCATGCTCTGATACCATATTAATTCTTACACATTATCTAGGAACTAGGAATCAAAATCGTCAAAGAATAATAACAAATACTCATGAATTGGAAAATAACTAGAACCGAATTAGTTTCCTCTTTGTATATTTAATAAACAATGAAGGGTTACAATTTCCATGCTAAGAAATGGCTTAACTCCATGAATAATTTGAATACCTAAGGGACAATTCGAATTCAATGAGTGAGTCTATCTTAACTGACTCTTTTCCATGAAATCTCACTCAGTTAACCACTTGACCAAAACCCTAATTGACTCACCAAACCCTAACTGAATTCAGAGTGCAATAAATGACTGAATCTCAACTGAAGGAGATCAAACACATGTCATAGCAATCCAAACATCAAGAGCTAGTCCTGCATGACTCCAATGAACCCTAATGAGGTTAACTAAATTTGAACTGACCATCAGAAGTTGGTGGAGGTGCCTTGTTGACTCCAGTTCATTAAATAATAATAAATAATCATTAAATAATATATTTAATGAATGGAGGCACCTTAACTGACTGTAACTGAATGGTTGAACTGAAAGTAACCACCAGTTAGCAATTATGTGCATTAATGTCACACAGATCACCCCTGGAGTGCTCCAGTTAGCCTCCTTGACTGTAGGAGAAGGCTAAGTTAGCCTCCTTGACTGTAGGTAGGTGTGCGAGTGACTGGGATGATGGTAATTAATGCTCCACTGATGTCAATTAAACTTGGGATAGTGTTTTAACTAGGCCAATTTGACCGAAAGAGTGTGTATTATGGTAAATGTCTCCAACATGAAGGAAGTCCAACTCCATTGTATTGCCTAGTATCTCTTTCATGGATATGATGGCTTCCATAAAAGTTCAATACTTAACAACCTGATTGGGTTTTTACAAATATTCTAAGACATTACTAGTAGTTTTCATCTCCCTAAAATTTACTAGGAACCTTTATTTTAGTAAAAATGCGTCTGGTTACATACAATGGGATGAAGAATTATTTATCTCAAGAAAATGTTTTCAGAGCTACAATCATCTCTTGGCTACTAAATTCTTCTTTATCATCACTTACAGTAACTGTCACTATATTTGGACTTTGTGAAGGGAAAACGTCTTCTCTTCCATTGCTAGAAGGACTCCTCCCCATCTTTTTTATTCCATTATAGATGATCCCTCTCAATATCAATGTCTTATGCATTCCTCCAATCATCTGTTCATAGATTGTATCTCCTTTTTCCCCAGAAACACATACATATTGGCTATATCCAAGCCCCATCGAACATACAGGTACCTGCAAATCACCAAATCTAACTTTTAGTAATATAGATCTCGCTCAACAAGAATTTATTGCATGGGCTCCATTTGAGCCAGAAGTGCTTAACATGCACTTGCCAAAGACCAAATCCATCCAATTAAATTTAGAGGCAAAGAACTATCTAGAATTTTATCACCTTAAATCTTGAGAGCTTGAAGCATGAAGAGGCAGCACACATAGTCGAGAACAATTTTGAGAGTAAAGCACATGGCATATTAAACCTCTCATTCTCAATTTCCATATCATCTCATGTGATTTGGGTGCTTGGCAAAACAGTACCCAAGTAAATATTTAAAATATGGCCAGAAGTGCTTAACATGCACTCGCCAAAGACCAAATCCATCCAATTAAATTTAGAGGCAAAGAACTATCTAGAATTTTATCACCTTAGATCTTGAGATCTTGAAGCATGAAGAGGTAGCACACACAACTGGGAAGAGTTTTGAGAATAAAGCACATGGCATCTTAAACCTCTCATTCTCAATTTTCGTCTCAGCTCATGTGCTTTGGGTGCTTGGCAAAATAGTACCCAAGTAAAATCTTAAAAAGATGATAGGACTAATCAATATTCAATGATAGTACTGAATCCTGATTCTATCATACTAATAGAGAGTTTTCATGGCTCCCTGGTATTTGGAATAAATAAAGTTATCTCTTGTACTCCTTTGTAAAAAATTGTTAGCAACGCCATTTTAATGTCATGCAATTGGAGCTAGTAAACATGTGCCTTAATCAACAAACAATATTTTTCTAGATTTTCAGGAGGCTGAATACCACTCTTATAGTGACATAGAACATATACCAATTACTAAAAATGACATCTAGAATTGAAACTTACAGTGGATATATTATTGACTATATAGGCCAAGCAATGGGGGTTAGATGCTTCGGCATCCTCCATTAGGAATCGAGAATTCTATGGACCTCTTAGTTTTCTCATGCTTTTTTCTCAGGCCCTATGCACCCCAACAATAATTGATATGAGAATCATAATCTAGATCTGGTTATATAGGTGAATCTAGACTATCCCCAGCTGTATATAGAAGTTGGCTCCCACTGCTGCAAAATATTAGAGCATTAAATGCAGACAATTTTACTCCAATATACTGAAGCATAGAAATAGTTTCTAAAATTGTCAATGCAGTTGATAAGATGATTCCAAGAGATGGGAAGTTGCCAACAGAGTGAACTGCATTCATAATATCTTGGATAATAATAGCTATTTTACTAACAAGGGGTTATCCACTAGCACCATAGTAATCCATTGCAATATCAAATAGACGCTTTCTTCTCCTGAGAGGTAGTTTCCCCATAGAATTAAAGCTATTATTTTGATCAATATTTTTTTTCCCTGTATCATTTGCTTCTCGTAGTTTAGATTAATTGTTCTTAGTCTTCTCTATGATCATCCTAATGTGATTAGAAATACCCTCCCCATTATCTTCATTTTGAAGAAGCTTATCAAGTTCAATAGTGTTATTAAGTGAATTTGAGCAAGAAGGTTTATATGCATATAATGAGAGTCTAAGGGATGTATCTGGGTCATCCTTGAATGAACCAATGTCTGATTTAGAGTCCATATTTTCATTGAAGTCATTTTCACTCTGCCATTGTGGAAATCCTTGACAAATATATTTTACAATGTTGTGGCCAAGAATAGAGATGAATGTTCTTTAGACCATTTTTCCTGCATTCAGCCCAGAGGTTCTTATTAGCTACTAGTTTGTACAAAGCAGCTGCAATTTCCTTGTCATTATGCAGATCTACCAACAAACCATTCTTCAACATGTGCACAAGAATGAACCAATTTGTAAGAAAAAATCAAAGAGCGATTTATGATGTTAGATCCAATCAGACTTTTAGTTTTGAAGGTAGAATTTTCAATATACCTGTTTAATGTCTACATGTCCTCCATTCTGTGGAAACCTAAGTCACCTGGTTCTAGTTCGTGTTCAAATTCGGGGACTTTGATATTCGACAAAAATTCGGCAAAGAAAATTTTTGCACAAAAAATCGGCATTAAATTCGAGATAGTATAGATTTTAAAAATTAAAAAAATATTTCATTTTATATATAAATATTAAATATAATAATAATATATTAAATTATTTATTAAATATTATATATTTTATCTCATTTATGTAGTTTATTTTAAGAAGTCAAAATTTTAAATTTTAAAAAATATACATTTTAAAACTAAAAATCCTAAAATCCCTTACATTTTAAAAAATACACATTTAAAAAACTATACATTTTAAAACTAAAAATCCTAAAATCCTCTTACATTTAAAAAAACTATATATTTTAAAATTCTAAAATCCTTTTATCAAAAAGGACCATAAGATGTTAGCACAACTCGATTCCACACCTCAATCAAGTCGTTGACCACTGTCAATTTGCGAATTGGTCGCGTACACTAATTTCGTTTCGATTTCAAATTTCAAATTTCTATTTTGATTTCAATGTCAATGTAGCTCTTGTTCCCCATGTGCAAAATGAAATCAAAGTTTATTCCCCTCGCAAACTTGGTTTCCTGTAGAAACCCACAAATTGCCAAGAAACGACCACGACTTGCGTGTCTGAAACCCACGAATTGCGTGTAAGAAATGACCACTACTTGCTTGTATGAAACCTGGTTGCATGTAGAAACCCACTACTTGCACATATGAAACCCTCAATGCGGCCGCAAGCAAAAAAATGGTAAAAAAACTAGAGTAACAAAGTCACAGGTGGTAAGGTAGGGTTTACACTCAGGAAAATCGGCGATTTTTTTTAACAAATTCATGTTCCCACTAAAATCGGTGAATTTAGATTTTGAAAGATAAAAAACGTCGAACCCGGTGACTTAGGTGGCAACCATAGGCAATCCATGTGCAGCTGCTTGCATTTAAACAAAGTGGGAGAATGACATGCTTTATTCTTTTTACACAACCAAAAATGCTTTTAGATAAAATTGTTAGGTCAGAGACCTTGATATAAAAATATTAAAATCTTAAAATTTCATCTTAAAGATCAAATTTTCTGTAAATAAGAAGAGCAATAATGGATAATTTCTTTTTATAATTTGACAGGAAGTTTTATCAACCTTGGTTTTTGCAGAAATCCTATATATATTAGAAACTTCTGATAGCTTTTGATGTTTGGGATATGCCACTTCTCCAAAGAGATCATCTCCAAGAGCATCTCCTCCAAAGATAGTTGTGAGGATTTGCAGCAAGGTCTCTCTTAGCTCCCTCATTACAAGTGAGGTTGAAGGCACCTGCAAAAATATTAATAAATTAGTAACATTTTGAATCTTGTCAAATCGCATGACCACTCAACACAACTGACCATAATGGGCAGAAAGGTAAATTATAGTACCAAACACTCAGAAGGAAAGCACAATTATTTGATATAAGGGAATAAAGCAATTTAGGATAATCCAAGTATTACAAAAGTACAAGTATTACTATTTATGGTCATCCCAATGAAGGACCCAAAAATTAATTATGTCTAATCCAAACATACATGAATTCTCTTAGGTGCAATACAAAAAATGATTTAGAGAGAATTACTAATTTTCATAACACCAACTAAACTAAGGAAACCAGCAGTATCACAGGTACAACAAATATATATTACCAGTGTCTACTTCAACTTGCACAAAACTGTACTAGTAGAAGGATCATTTATGGAATAATTGCAAGTCTTTCTCCATACAACAATGAACAACAGGCCAATTAAGTGTACATGTGGGTTCTGGAAACAAAAATCACAAACATTTCAACAATTTAACCATGTTGGAAAATTTACATAATGAAAATATATTTCCAGATGCCAAAATACAAGATTCCAAAATATATTTCCCGGAGCATGAATCGGGAGCATTTTAAATATTCCCAGTCACCAACATGACATTTCAGAGAGGAAGAAATATCATTGTAGAATGAAAACTGCAGGACACTGGCCATTTTAGTTCAGTTCAATAAGGTCCTTAGGATGCTACACACTATTTGTATTAATTTGGATGTCTGTTGAATTGGATGTTTTGAATATGCTTTAACATCCACAATGTCTAACATTTGGTGGTAGACATCTTTTGTAAAACTGATGATTTGAGGCAAGACCTGAATTATCAGATGCAGTTCCCATTTGAATACATAGAGAATCATTCACTACAAAATACAGTTAGAAGGTTCTACTACTCAGTGCTCATGATATGTAATCAATTTATTTCTTTATCTGATAAGTCCACAACATGAACGACAAGGTGACTCTACTTAAACTCCATAAAGGAATAATGATAGTAAATTCAAAATCCAAAATTGAGTTCATGAATACTAGCATCAAGGGATGTTGTGCTTTCTAATACTTTTGATGCAAAAAAATGTGATGTAAAGGATTTTCTTAATCTTCATTATTCTATCCTCTTTCCATATTTGCTTGATGCTCATCACCTTTGAGGAGATGCTATGATATGGCATATCTCAACCAAACTTATATCCAGAACAAACATATCATAGGTGCTTACTGGAAAGACTATTTCAACACTGCAGTTAAGTCAATTTACAAGCAAAGTTCTTTAATGCATTTTCAAGTTGTTTCTTTATGGCTAGTTATTCACTAACTTGCAATCCATGGTTAAAATTTAAAGCAATAGTAGTATTGAAATCATTGCATACACCCAAAAATTACATATATTAGGTTTCATTGTTTCACTATTTGTGATAACTGAAAATTATTACAAGCTAATATATTAGCACCAACCACATTCGTGTTTATTTACTCAAAAAGCATAAATTATAATAGTTTAAAACTCAATTGTCAAACTCACTCAAATATCTTAGACAAAACTGAATGAATAACACTCACCCACACTGCCTTCTTTTATGAATGAAGAAGCTAAATATTTTACAAAATAGAGCTCCTATGTTTAGAAGCGAAAATTATAAACCCTAAATTTAACCTAGAAAAGTGCATCCTCCCTGCATGAGCAATTTTCTTGGAATAGAGTGCCCTGTTCTAATTATGGAAAATCCCTTAGCCCATGCACCTTAGATAAATATGGAAAATTCCCTAAGGTTGGCACCTTTTCCTTAATCTGCAAAATTCCCCAGGCCAAGCACCTTTTCCTAATTTGGAAAAGATAAAATAAGTACAACAATCTTCTAATTAAAACAAAGGCTATGTCTGGAACAATTTAATAAAAACAAACCACTGAAACTTTCAATAACTAAGGTTGAAATATGCCTGTTGTCGCCATGTACACACACTATTACTGTCTACATAACTATAGTGTTGCGCCACCTTGACACTGACACACCCTCAACCAGTGTGCATCTTTCTGCTGCATATCCAAGGTATGGCTGCTGTAGAATTTGCAA
This sequence comes from Pseudotsuga menziesii, assembly GCA_001517045.1. NCBI lineage: Eukaryota > Viridiplantae > Streptophyta > Pinopsida > Pinales > Pinaceae > Pseudotsuga > Pseudotsuga menziesii. The sequence continues at coordinate 5,389 of LPNX010644365.1, read as the reverse complement.
TTGAAGAATTTGTTGCCAAAGATCATGCTACTGTAGAAATTACTTCTGTCAAACCTGTTGTTGAGGAATATGTGGTTATAGAATATGCTGCACCTCTATTGAAGGGGAAAATATCTACAACAACAACCAAAACTAACACTTTCTTTTTGCAAGGAAAGTGTTCTCCACAAAGCCAAGTCTCTCCCATAGAATCTTGAACTTTAAAAAATCTAAAGGTGTACTTCCATTGCTTGTCATTGCCTGAATGGTTAGAATCAAATGATTAAATGGGGGTTTTTGGAACACTCTCCCAAACATCAGACTCCCCTGTCATGGCTGTTAGTTTACTTGTTTCTCTGAAGTATTCTATCTCTCCAGCCATAGTGCACTCAGCAATACCTGTTCCAGCATGTGATTAGAACTAATGTGCTTATTGCTATGAGTGAGATGGTGCATATGAAGTGTTATAGGTGAGGATGCATCAATGTTCCAACAGCAAAGGAGCATGCATGCATGCACTAGCCATAAATAGATGTGTTATTTTTGTCTTTAGTTCAATTCTAAAATTAGATCTTCTCTGTAGTTCTAAATTAGATCACATGCAGATTAGATTCAGATAGCCACAGTTCACTAGGGAAGGAGGGAGTGTGTATGAGGATTGTTCTTTCCAGGAAGGGCATTCTTACCAAAGAGATGTGGGCTCCTATTTCACTTCAATTTAGCATTATTTATTGGTAGTTCTATTCATGAAGGTGTTCTATCCTAGGCATCTTGACGCCGTCAAATTTGATGCATGTAGCCCAGATTTATTGTTAGCCCATCTGCTTATGTTATAAAGACACGAGGGCATTCAATTCCGTTGATTTTGAGTTTTCTTTCAGCTAGTGATTACAGAGATGTAATAGTTTCTTCGTTTGAGTTAATTAAAAGTGATGTGATTGGTTACTGCAATTTACTAGCTTCTTGTTCATATCTTTAGAGTTTTTTGTTTGTATATTTAGCATTCTTCATCTGTTGTTTTGATAGGTTACACAATTTAGTTTCCTAGATTAGTTTATTAGAGATTATAGGTGCAAATCTGCTTTAAAATTCTAGGAATAAGTGTACAGATAGAGGGATTCTATCTAGAATAGGGAGTTGTCCTGAGGTTTTAGGGGTTGAATACATGAGTTCGTGTTTGAAAAAATCATTGCATACTTGTGATTTTTTATCTATTTTTTCTAGCAGTTTGTTCCAGGAACAATCGTATGACTACCTTCCATCCTAGATACAAACATAAATTGGAGGGCCCTTCCAACTTCGTTTCGTGGAAGGTTTCAGTTACATATGATTTTGGAGGAACATGAGCTTTGGTATCTTGTGGAGAAGACGGTTACACTTTCTGTAGAGGCTGGTGGGTTTGCAGATTATAACAAGAATATGTCCAAGAGAAAGCAAGTCATCCTCAACTAGACAAAGGATCCTTTGATTCCTCATATAATCAGAAATATTGGAAAGGAGATGTTTGATGTTCTAGTCACTCTATATCAAAGTGAAAACATCAATTAGAAGACGTTGATGAGGAATAATCTTGGAGCCACACAAATGAGTAAGAGAAATATCATAGCCAGTTATTTGATGAAGATCACTAAACTCCATGATCAACTTGAAGCAGTTGGAGAAGAGGTTGAGGGTGAAGAGTTCATACCCACAACCCTAAATGGGTTTTCATCCTATTGGTAACCTTTTTTTCGGGGTGTGTATTCCTAAGATAAGTTGCCCACCTGTGAGAAGCTTATATGGGATGATTTCAGAAGGGAACAATAGTCCTTGAGTATTTTAATTTTAGATTTGTTGGCTATAGACATTTTGACGGAGCCTCTATCAACTAGATGACCTATCGAGAACATTTGTAAGACGTTCTTTTGAAAAAATTGATTGTCTATGAGGTGGATCTTTACAAAGTAGCCAATAGAAATCTTTCGAAATATCCCAATTGCTTTGCCATCAAAGATATCATTCAAAAAGTGGAATATCCTTTGAATAAGGCCAATGGAATTTGCTTGTCCATTAGGCTCATATATAAGAGTGGCTGGTTCAAAATGAATTCAAATGAGCCAAGATAAAAGATAATTTGGACTGGCCCTACAAGAGTTCCACTTTTATTTACCAGGAAAGGTGTGACTTTAGTTTTCCTGTCTGATTTATTTTTCTTTATTGAAGATGGTTTCCCTTTTTCTTGTCATAGCTAAGAGTTAACAGTGCTAGTGTGTTCTGAATGCAGTTTACTATTGTGATTGCATCCTACCACCTAGAACTAGTATTTCTCAATGAGAATACAATAAAGAACTTTTGTTAAAATTTAGATGATAAATGCCACATAGTTTGAAAACAAACATTGTTTAGCATACTTAAAATTTAATGAGAAGTGTATTTTTTTCATCGAATACAGAAAAATAAATTTGTTCTTCGTTATAGAAAATACAACAACCTGATTTACCAATCAAATGACAAAACTAATAAGATAAGAATATGCAAATATACTTAAAGAGTAGGAATTGACCATGCTTTTATTAACTGGGTTTCAATTTCTGGAGCCATATATATGGAGTGCAATCCCCACCAGGATACCTCATCTCATCAGCCAGTGTTGGCCCTTCTAGCCCACCTCCTAAGTCCACTAGAAAATTGGGATTTATTTCTAGTCCAACTTTACTAGTGTCGCAGTCAATATGAAGCATATGGGAGCCTTTCTCTATCAATTCAGGGTAGAACTGTTGATCCCAAGGACTAAATAACGAATTGGTAACATAAAGGCACTTTCCATCCAAACTTAATTGGATCATTTGTGGCCCTTCCCTCAATTGTTTAGCCTGCAAATGTATATTCAAACAATATTTTATGTATTTGCAAGTGTATGAGCAATGTTTCTTTGATTGAAATCAATTTATTGCCCAACATATAAGTACAAAATCCCTAGCTAAATCCACCATTTATTCTAGAGAATCACATTGCCGCAATTTGATTTTTTTATGATTTTTATAGTCAACTCTATAAAAAGACCTAATTTGTATCAATAGCCCTATATTTTGAATGTGTATCACAATTTTGTGTTGGTTTTGCAATGCTGATTGGTGGTTTCACAACTTTGTTTGTGCAAATTAGGGTTTCTCTTGGGCATTAGGTTTTCTTAGATCCTATAGCACGAGTTTTATTAGTTGTGATTCCTATGGGCGTGTCATGGAACATAAGATCAAAAATCAAAACTTGAGGTATGAAAATGCTTAAAAAATTCCTTACCAAAAAGAATCACAACTATCTCCAATTCTCTCTTTGGATACATTGGGAAAAAACAATATTCATCAAATAGGTTGTGTATCATGCAAGCAAAGATTTCTTTTTCCCTACAAAATTAACCAATCCAGAAGGAATATTAGTCTTCAAGTAGAATCACATGTCCAAATAGATTATAAATCAAACAAATCCATGTGAATTCTAGTAGATAATACTTAAAAGTAGGAAGCAAACTAAGAAATAGGTTTAGTAACTAGTAAACTAATCAAAGCAGAAATGTTCTTGTTTTCAAAACAGTTAATAGTAAATAGCTCAGCAAAGCAGGGAAAAGCCTGCATGTTTACCAAATTATAGCTTAAGTACATCCTACATGTTTACCACATTGTAGGGCACGTGGCAATCACTGTTAGAAGAGGATCAAAAGAGGATAAAATAGAAACATATCACACTAGAAAACCTCCAATGTCCAGAGACAATTTAATCAGGAAAAGCTTTATAGCTGAGAACACTATTAGCTTTATTTACAGGTCAGGAAGCAAGATACCTCTTCTCAGATGACTCCTTGGAATGTTCAAGCTTTTGTATTACATCGTCCATTGTTAATTGTCCAATATATGTATGTTGAAATTTTAAAGTGACCTTTTAATTAAATGTTTGAGTTTATAATTTTAAAGTGACTTTATGAGCATTAATGAGGGTGAGTATTAAAGTCTCATTATTATTTAAAAAGTGAAATTTCAATGAGGAAATGAGATGAACCATTGATCTCATGTAGTTGGTTTTTAATTCTAGCGTTTAATTTCAAGGAAGAAGTTACTCAAACAAAAAGGGAGAGGGAAAGGCAAATTGAGACTATTGTTCACTTTCGAGAGAGATTTTTGAGATAGAGAGCAAGAGAAAACCAAAGAGAAACCCTTGCAAAAATTTTCCAAAACCAGGAAGAAGAGAAAGAGCACAAATTTTGAGACAACAGTACCAGCAGAGTGGCACGAATCCTGAGGTAGCCATACAGCAATTAATGCATCCATACAGTCCATACAGAAATTAATGCAGGCCATACAACGAATGTACAGCATGTTTTTGAGGAGAGAGAAGGCACAAATTTTGAGGTAGTTTGTACATAAATCAAGGCAGCTATACAACATTTATTCTTGTACGTACAACACAAATTTTGACGCACGGTTGCAAATCTTGAAGAAGAAGAAATGGATGATAGTTCCATCTTCAACTCACTTCCATAATTTACAACACTTGTAAGAAAAGATGCAAAATTGGGAGAATTAATCAACACAACAGTCTATGATTATAATAGAAATAGAACAATAAATATTTTGAAATAATGAGAGCACCCAGGCCACTACAAAATTTTAGCAAATTACAGACTTTGTAAGGGAGAAACCTAGAAAAAATAGAGAAAAGGATGGCAGGTTTAATGAGTCATACGAATAGTAAATGCGGACAGTCTTGAATGGATATCTGGTTTGTAAAAGACGCTACAAATTATAGAATAAATTACTAAGAAGCATGTGTTGGAATTTAAATACAAGCATTCCAGCATTTATCTCTATGTCAAAAAACATATCGTATTTTCAGCACAAGTTGGTGGCATGAAAAGTGTCAGACCTCCATCTATGCAGATACGATTTCTGAAAATTGTGATAGGCATTGGTGCAAGATATCTGTGGAAAAATATTAGACTTCCTCTTTGTCAGAATCCCTTACCAGGATTGTACAGTAAAAACATTTCTGTGGTGGAAAAAGCTGAAATTCGTGTCCTCGAAGAAAAACATGGAAACAACAAAACAAATTTAGAAAGCACAAAGGTAAAGAATATACCCTGGTATAAAAGAAGAATTGAAAACTACATCAATCAAATCCTCCTTAGATTCAAACAGATCTATAAGAAAGGCCCTCAGTGATCTGAACACTTGTGTTATAGCAACTGTATCACAATAGTAATAGTAGATCAAGTAAGAAGCAGACTGATGTCAAATGTCAAGAATAAAAAATTACCCAAAATCATTGGCATCTGATGTCAACCACTTATACTATGAAATGAGAACTCGACACAGTTCTCATTTTTCTCTCTCCTAATTTTAGTAGCTATTTTTACCCCCGTTTCAAAAATGGTTGATGC
>LPNX010644364.1:383713-428315 GCA_001517045.1 Pseudotsuga menziesii | reverse complement strand
TATATATATATATTTATTTATTTTAAAATTTATTTGAATTTTTTTAAAAATATATTATAATTAATATATTACAATATTATAATATAATATAATATAATATATTGTTTTTTTTGTGTTGCAGGTTTAGGAGGAGGAGGCGGAGTGGCGACTTGGTTGAAGTGGTCGCTGTGGAGGACAACACAGAGGTGATGATTGGAGAGGAAGGCTTGTGGATGAAGGGGGCAGAGGCGTGTGCAGGGAGTGGGAGGAGATTGAAGTGGGAGTGAAGGAGTGCCGACGTGGAGCAGGTGGTTGGAGCGCGCTGGGTGAATATTGGAGCAGTTGGGGGATGGGGGTAGAACACGTAGGAGGCATGAGGGCAAGGGTGAGGAGCGAAGCTGGGAGGAGAGTTTGAAGTGTGTGAGGGTGAAGGGTGTAGCAGAGTGGCGCGTAGGTGATGTGGGGAAACTGGAATGTGCGCAGGAGGAGAAGACTGGAGAAACGAAGGTGTGATAAGGGATCTCTATTGGGCAGCGTCGAAGAAGGGATGTAGAAGGGTGGCGGGAAAGGAGATGGAGGTGCTGAGGAAGAGTGAGGAGCGGGGCATGATGGGAGAAAGAGTGCGCAGAGAGTTTTTATTTTATTTTAATGTAAGTGTTTGATGAGAGATGTGAGCGTAAGAGGTGATGTGAGATGAGCCAAAACCGATCTCAATTGGGAGGAGTTGAATCCGAGCCTCACTCGAGGAGTTGATGAGCCAAGTCCAAGCTTAGAGTGCAGGAGCGAATCCGCTATGATACCAAATGGAGCAACCGTATCCGGTTTTCCATTGGTCGAATCTGATTATCATTGTAATAATGAAATATAAATAATAATATATTGGATGATGATAATAATTACAAAGGAGGCTCGCCTTTATAGGCTTGAGCGTGAAGGGTTACACCCTTTCATATAATTAACTAATCTATTTAATAATTTATTTTATATTCGTTACATATACAACCCACATGTGCTGCTAAAGTTTTTCAAGAAAGACCAGCAACAAGGCTCTAAACAAGATAAATTATAGATCAAAGGCCAAAAACATATTGAACACACCCATAATAAAAAAGAATCAAAGGCTGGTAAGGGGAACTAAAGGACAGACCCATAGCAGGATGGATTCCCCAGTGGAGTCACCAGTTCTGTTGTTCAGGACAATGCACCCTTGTAAACTAGGGTCTATGGGGTTACCAACTTACTAAGACACTTGCAGACAATCACCTTAAATAGAAAATGAAATAGGAATAGGAAGAAGGCTTGTCTTACCCAGTTTATGACGGTTGATCCAAACTTGGTCTTCTCCTCTTTCAGTCTCCTTCAAAGCTTCCAGGGCTCTCCTAATTCACCTGTAAAAGACAAATTATTCCAAAAATATCTCATATATATATATATATAGTAATGGTTAGTGAAATGCATATTCATAATAATATAATTGAAATCATTCTTAATCCATCATACATGAGAAAGAAATAATACAAAGATTGGAAGAAGAACTTTCTTTATTCATAAACAGATAATGTTAAGATTACAACCCAACTTCTGAGACAAGGAATCCTTTGCAAACTGAGTACATTGATTTCTGCTGCTCCAAGAGGTATTAGGCATACCATTAGCATAACTTTTCTCTTCTGAGAATGATTGATTAGTCCCATCCTATGCCCTCTATTTATACATGGGAAAATAGAGAGGTTTCGAAGGTTAGGATGGTTGAGACAATTGAGATGGTTATGGATTAAGGCTTCAACTGATCTTGACTAATCATGATTTATTATTTTTAACATTGTATTAAGGTACACATGAGTATGCATAGGAAAGGCATGCGTGACACACTCCTTTCTCAAAGGAAACTCATGTGTTCAATGTACACGTGGGTTACAATCCAAATAGTCGCATATGACACGCAGGTTGCAATGAAAATAGTTGTATGTGTAACCCTAATCTCCAAATAAAAATATATGAAGCTGGTTAAGAGATCATATATCAATGGTCATGCACATCTATAGTTTTGGGAAACTTCAACCCTGATGTCCTTTTGTGTCCTGACATATTGGATGTCAGAACTCGGACGGAGAAGTGCCATTTTGGCTGATAACACACATATGCTCGTTTCAGTCGCAACAAGGTCCTAACAATGGAACCATTTGTTGGCGCAACCCTGCCATCAAAACCAGTTGATAGGGGTTCCATCTCTATCGATGCTTGACTCACCGCGATCTCCCTGAGCACCGACTCAGACAGGTTTTACCCTTCTCGACAACACCTGCGAATCGGATGAAGTCTCACCCGAGATGTTTGAGGGAGAGTTATCAGAACCAAGTTTCAATAGTATAGAAGAGGACTATGTGCATCGACAATTCATCAACTTATCTAATAGATATGACATTTTACTCAATCATTAACAGGGCCATTCATCATAGCTCATAACAGGTCACATCTCTCATTCATAACCCCAATATCCTACTTACGCGCAAAATAGATCTAGAAAAATAACATTTCTTAGTAGCAAAAAGCATCGCATCATAGATCCATGTCACACATTCAATAATCATTCATAATTGGATTGCAGAAATAGTAAGACATAAAAAGATAAAAGAAACAATAATTCAGATCAACTCTCGTCTTGTCATATTACTTCTGCGCAACAATCCACATATTCAAAACAATTCACAATTAAACAAGTGCTCTTAGTTTCTCTTCGAGTCTCTAAGCATCTATGGCTATTCATCTCCCTTCCCTTAACAATTGTACTTCTACTTCTATTGACAGGCTTACTCCTTGACATTCAAGGTCCACTTCTAACTAACTCTTAACCAATTCTTAACTAAATCTACAAAATCATGACCAATATCTGCAAAATATGGTCCAAAGTTCAAAAGGTGACACAAAATAAACAAAATATTCTATTCTTCGCTTGTGCACCAATATTCCTCTTGCACGGTGTCTTTTGAGCTTGCGCAACATCCATGATGCTGCAAAACTGATGTGTCCAAAACCCCTGCCAACAGTGCTTCTCATACTAGAAGAGCATGACTTGGAAGGCTATGTCAAAGGAGAAGTTGCAGATCCAAAGGAAGATGAAGACAAAGAAAAGCACAAGAAGAACTTTGTCAAATCCAAGAGGACTATTGTTGAATTCATCAAGGACCCAACTCAAGGGGGTGAATATGCAGATGTTAGAAAGTATTCAATCTTTCTTCACAATGGTCTTCCAAGTAATGTGAATCTTTTATTCAAGGAATTTATGCCAGAAGGAAGCTCACCAAGTTCAATAGACTATGGGAGGAATGCACACAAGAAGATGCCCAATTAGTAGCAAGAGAAGAAAATTTGGGAGATGATGAAAATCAATCTCTAACATCTCATTCCAATAAGGGAAAGAACACACACTCTTACAATAGGAAAATATTTATGAAGAAGGACCTCTCACAGCTCAAATGTTTCACTTGTGACAAGAAGGGACATTTTGAAAAATTTTGCCCCAAAGGTAAAGGCCATGCAAAGAAAGTAAAGAAGAAGATACACCTTGCTCACATCATTGAAGATGAAGAAATAGTCAAGAATAAAGTCAAAGAGGACTCCTCAAGTGATGAGGAATATGTACTTTGATCCAAAAGGATTCAACCCATGAAGATGAAGATCATGCTCTTATCCATTTCAACATTGGATAAGAAGGGATGTAGTCATGAATAAAGAATATGGGACACACATATTCAACAACAGTACACAGTTCCATGTGATCTATGGTCAACATTGTCGATCATAAGAAAGAGAGGCACATGTCCTCAGAATCAGATGGTGGAGTAGAGAACGCTATCAGAGACTCCAGAAATTCCTGCAAGAAGGAAAATATCAAGAGGGAGTATACCAAACAAACAAATATAAGTATTTGAATTTTCATTTCCTGTATATCTAGTTGCTTAAATGGTATTATTCAGTTTTGTACATATTTATGCTCCTAGATTTAGGAAATGTATTATGCATGCTAGAGCGTTTGCATTTAGGAACAATATACTACTAATATGCATGTGATGGGTAAGTGGCCTATGGTGTTGTACAACATTCCATTGCTACTTATTTAGAATGAAACCTCTTTGTTGACATGTTGGGGGTAGTGCACACTCTTAATAATGTTATGGTAGAGATGGAACACATCTATAAAGTTACTGTATGCATACAGGATATGGATGAACATTGTGTTGAAGCATTGGCTAAAATAGTTGCATGACTATCTGACCTATGTATTTATGCATACGAATTTGTCATTATGAAGATGTTTTGAATATTATGAAATGTTTCTAATCATGCAACTGAATTTGACTTTTAGGACAGATCATGTGCAATGATGAATAAAAAGTGACAAAGGTTCAACCATAACACTCAAAGCATATTTACTCATATGAAGCACATGAAAAAGAACCTGAAGCTCCCAAAGTCAGAGGCATAGTTATAGAAGAGGAGACTTCATAAGAACAGGATGACCATGATATGACCAAGCCACAAAAACCTGTAGATCCACCTTGAGAGGTGGACACCCACAAGAGAAGACATGCCTGGGAATGAGAGATCATCCAATACGCAAACAAGTATGGTGCTCAAAATGGGAATTCCAGAGAAAGAAATAGAACTCGTACACATTCTAGTTACATGGAACTGTTATGCGACATCATTAATGCAACATATTATAGCTACGAATAAGCAACCAAGAAGAAAGAGTGGAAGGATGGTATGATTGAAGAGTACCAGTCGATCATGAAGAATGATGTCTGGTATATGTTTCTGATACCTGAACGGAAGTTTGTAGTGTCTTCCAAGCGGATCTACAAGATCAAGCATGCAATAGATGGAAACATCGAGAAATACAAAGCAAGGTTCATGGTTTCTCTCAGAAAGAAGGAGTCGATTATGGAAATATGTTGCTCTAGTGTTCAGACACACTTCTTTAGTGATGGATATTACACTAGACAAATGGTGTAATCGAAGTAGAATGGAAGATAGAGCAACCTCCAGGACCCATAACTCTCTACAGAGAACCACTTCTGCGTAGAAGGTTTTGTACAGGCTCAAAAAGGCACCCATGGGATATCACATATAGTTACATGAGGGGCTTGAATATCATGGAGATCTCAACCTTTGGTACAAGGTTGAATATGGAAGCCTACAGAGGATGAGAAGCTCATAGATGGGTGTAAGAGGAACTTGCAACAAAGTTTGAGATGGAGAATCTTGGTATCTAGTGACCTTGAGAGATAACATAGATGGATACATAGAATATCAACAACAAAGAATGCTACTAGTCACTCCATGTTGGCAGGCAGTTTTGAGAGTAGTTAGCTGCGCAACATCGCCGATGCTACGCAACGTTAAAGATGTTGAGCAAGGTGGAAGATGGCGCGCACAGCGACTTAACTATATTTTATGTATTTTAGTCATATTTGGTATATTTGTCCCGCATTATGTGGATGGTGGTCATTATTTTGTAGATTTTGGTCCAAGAAGTTAGGAATTTGACTTAAGTGGACCACCAATGTAAAGGCGCAAGCCTATAAGTAGATATAGGATTGTGAATGTTGAGACATATTTTTGAAGAGAATGCTTTTTGAGGATTAAGATCTAGGTATGAACTTCAGATCCTTTGATTTGTGTCCTGAAGAACTATTTTGGAGAATCTGTGTTTTGCTGCGAAGGTTAATATGACATGATGGAGATTGGACAAAAACATTGTGTTTGCTGAATAAGAAATCAATGTTGTTTTTTCATTTCCATGTAATCAAATTCTAGAAGGATATGGTTAGTTATTAGGATTTATTTTGATTGTAATAACTTGCAATTTGCCTCTATTGTCCTCAAATCTTGTAAGAGGTTGCTCAAGGATAGGTTAGTTATAGATTTACTTTGTTAGGGGTTTAGATCTTTCTATTCAGATCTGATAGGTTCATGACGCTCTATTTAAATGTAGTTGATCTAATGTATAAACATGGCATAAGGAAAGGATAATAGAGAGTATGTAAGTGTGTTGGTTCATTGAATGAAGAACAAATCTTTAAAATCTCTACGCGTGTTTTCATATATTTGATGTCTTCCTTCAATAACCAGAAAACATGACTTTAATCTCTCTGTGTCTATGTGCATGTGCGATTTAATGGTTCAACATAAAATTGAAGAATCCCCAATAGTGTAGAGTCATTTTTGCATCACAAATTAATCATTCCATGGATTAATTCAACTATCACAGTATAATCCAAGAATCTATTAAATTCAGTAGATCAACGGTTGTGGTTAATTTTTGCAAAGGAGAAGTAAAGATCCACAAGTGTGAAGGTGAGATCCGTAACCCACAACAGATTGATGGTCAGAAGCGAGGCTGCAAAGAATTGACGATTTAGAAAAAATGAATTGCGGAAGCCAACTTTGGAAAAGTTGGAAGGAGGACCCACAATCCACAATCCGCATGCAAAAAATACCGCTGCGTCCGTAAAGTTGCGGAAGTTCGATTGTGAAAGTTAGTGAACCCGCAATCTGCAATCCGCACATTGCGGAAAAGAGACTTATAGAAAAGGCCTTGAGGAACGAAGCTTGAGTAAAGAGCCTTGCAGAAATATGGTTGCGGAAGGATTAAGTTGCAGAAACTCAATATTGTGGAAAGGTGGAGTTGTGGAAGGAGAGAATTGGAGAATAAAGATTACGGAAAGGGGATTTTGGTTAGAATTCAGGTTGATTAAGGGAACTTTAGGCTTGCTAGCTTTCATTTGCCATCAGTTTTGGTATCATAGCTTATTAGAACCTGTATAAGAAGAATGCAGAGATGGGGAAGAGCACGTGGAGTTCTTGTAGGACGTGGTCAAGGAAGACAAGCTGTGGAGATAGACACCCAAAGGGAATTAAGAGAAATCCAGGAGAGAATGGACGCCATGGAGCGAAAGAACTCAGAGAATACAAACACAAGTGATGAAGAAGAATCTTCTAAAGACGAGTAAGAGGAGGTTGTTGAAGAAGTAAAAGTGATGAAGATGCTGGTGGGGGCTAGTAATAGACCCAGAGTTGAAGTCCCTATGTATGAAGGTAATCTTAATGTTGAATAACTCATGGACTAGATCAATGCTTTAAATAACTATTTTGACTTTGAAGAAATTGAAGATAAAAAGAAGGTGAGATATGCAGCGACCGAACTAAAAGGACATGCAACTATGTGGTGGGATGAACTCATGATTTATAGAGAAAGAAGAGGTAAGAATAAAATTCATTCTTGGGATAAAATGCTGTATAAAATTAAGAGTCAATTTATGACTAAGGATTATCAGTTAAATCTCAATAGATAGCTACAAAACCTTAGACATAAAGGTATTACTATTAAGGAATATACCGAAGAGTTCTTTAAGCTAAATATTAGATGTGGACAGACAGAAGGAAACATAGAGAGATTGGCCAGATATATAAATGGACTAAGATTTGAGATACAAGATGAGATTAGTTCGCTGAATTTAAAGACCGTTGAAGATTCTTATCAGTCAGCCTTAAGGGTAGAAGAAAAGCTACTAAGAAGACAAAACCAAAAGAATCGAGGGAGAGGTTCAGTTAGAGGATCTCCAAATAGAGGAGGTAAGTTTCAGACCTCTAAGGATGAGGCAGAAGGATCTAGTATCCGCACACCCCAATGAGGAGGATTTAGGGGAGGTAGAGGTAGAGGAAGAAATAGAGAAGTGAAATTCTATACATGTGTAGAAATTGGACACATGTGATGGGAGTGTCCAAGGAACAAACCTACAACTTAGAGGAATGAAAATATTGCTGAAGCTCATGAGGAATCCAATGAAGAAACATAGGTAAATAATCCTCCCGAGGAAGGAGAATCTCTTATGCTAAAAATCGTTTTGGTAAAGACAGAGAAGAAAGTGCATGAACCATCCTAGAGAAAGAGTCTTTCCAGGACTAAATGCAAGTCTCAAGGTAAGTGTTGTAAAATGGTCATTGACCGTGTTAGTACATATAATTTGGTCTCCACAGAGATGGTAGAAAATTTGGGATTAGAGAGGATGAAACATCTTGCTCCTTATAAAGTGTACCGGTTACAGAAAGGACATCAACTCTTAGTGAATGAGTAGTGCAATGTGGAGTTTCAAATTGGTACTTATAAATATGTGGTATTATGTGATATAATGCCTATGGATGTGTGCCATATACTCTTAGGGATGCCATAGCAATATGATAGAAAAGCTGTTCATGATGGGAGAAAGAACATTTATTCTCTGGAAAAGGATGGAAAAAGACATACATTGTCACCATTGGAAGATGAAGCGGTTCAAGAAGGTTCAGGATCAAATATTTTTCTTATGACTGGGAAGGAACTGTTTCAAGAATTCGGGAAGGAGGATGAGCTACATTTTTCTCTTGTTGGTAAAGCAAAGGTAATTTCAACTTCTTCAAATCTAGATGATTTTCCTACTGAACTTAGAATTTTTCTTGATGAATATGTTGATATTATTGCCAAATGATTTACCTCATGCAAGAAGTATTAGTCATCATATTGGCATGATACCTGGTGCAAGTTTACTCAATAAGGAAACATGCATATTAACTCCTTAAGAGAATGAAGAAATCAACGAACATGTTCAGGAGTTGTTGGATAAAGGATTGATGAAGGAGAGTTCACGTCTTTGTGCAGTACCCACTGTGCTTAGCCCAAAGAAGGATGGTGGATGGTGAATGTGCACTGACTCCAAAGCAATTAATAAGATCACTATTAGGTACATATTTCCTTTACCCCGTATTGATGATTTGATGGATTGTTTGAGTGGTTCAAAGTATTTTTCAAACATAGATTTGAAAAGTGGTTGTCATCAAATAAGAATAAGAGAAGGGGATGAATGGAAAATTACATTCAAGACTAATGATGGATTGCATGAATGGTTAGTAATGCCATTCGGGATTACTAATGCACCTAGTACTTTTATGAGATTGATGAATGAGGTCTTGAAGGAATACACTGGAAAATTTGCGATAGTGTATCTAGATGATATTCTGATTTTTAGTCCTAATAGAGAAGAAAATTTGAGACATCTTAAGATGGTGTTGAAAGACTTGAAAAAGGAGAAGCTACTTATAAATATGAAAAAGTGCAGTTTCATGAAGAAATAGTTGATTTACTTAGGATTCGTAGTTTCAGAAGAAGGGTTGAAGGTGGATCCAGATAAGGTGCAAGCAATTTTAAGCTGGCCATTTCCAAGGAGTGCGTATGAGGTAAGAAGTTTCATGGCCTTGCAAGATTTTATAGAAAATTTATCAAGAATTTTAGTCAAATTTGTGCACCTATAATAGACACTTTTAGGGAAAGTAGACAACCTTTCAGGTGGACAGAAACAACTAACAAGAATTTTAAATTGTTGAAGAAGAAGATCACTGAGAATCCTGTTCTACCTTTGCCAAGTTTTTATAAGGTTTTTTCAGGTAGAGACAGATGCTAGCGGGGCAATAATAGGGGTTGTTCTGAGTCAAGAACATAGAACCGTAGCATACTTCAATGAGAATTTGAGTGAGGCAAAACATAATTATTCCTCATATGACAGAGAGTTATATGTTGTTGTGCAAGCTCTCAAGAAATGGAGACATTACTTGATTCCTAAAGAGTTTGGATTATATTTTGATAATTATGCTTTATAGCTTATAAATAGTTAGCCTAAATTGAACTAGAAGCATGCTAAGTGGGAGGAAGTTTTGTAGAACTTTACCTTTGTGATCAAGCATACAAGTGGAAAATCTAATAAAGTTGTTAATTCTTTAAGCAGAGTAAGTTTGCTCTTGCAGGAGACTAAGGTCAGTACTCTGGGATTTGAAAATTTGATTGATATATATAAGGAAGATGTGGATTTCAAAGATGTATATGCATCCCGTGAGAATCCAATTACCCATAATAGAAGCCAATGGTTAGACTACATGTTACAAGAAGGATTGTTATTCAAAAATAGTAAGTTATGTTTTCCAAAGTGTTCTATGAGAGAAACTTTGATACATGAGAAACACAGTGGAGGCTTGTCAGGACATTTTGGACAGGATAAAACATTTGATCAGGTGAGTACTTTCTATTTTTGGCTAGGATTGCAGAATGATGTAAATAAATTTGTTTGAAAATTCAGGATATGTCAGCATGCCAAAGGGAGAAAACAAAATACTGGACTATATCAACCCCTACCTATTCCACTAGGCCTTGGGATTACATGAGTATGGATTTTTTTCTAGGATTTCCTAGCTCAAAGGGGAAATGATTCTATTTATGTTGTAGTGGATAGGTAATGGCTCATTTGATTGCTTATAAGAAGACCAATGATGCAACAAACATTGCTAACTTATTATTTTCAGAAATTGTGAAGTTTCATGGTTTACCTTTAAGCATTGTGTCTGATAGGGATACTAAATTTGTTGGTCATTTTTGGAGAACTCTATGGAGGAAGTTGGGTACCAATCTCATTTTTAGCTCTTCTTATCATCCTAAGAATGATGGTCAGATTGAAGTGGTAAATATGAGTTTGGGAAACATACTAAGAAGTCTTGTGATTGAAAATCTGAAGCAGTGGGACTTATCTCTTGCTCAAGCTGAGTTTTCTTATAATGATTCACCTAATAGAAGTACATGTATGAGTCCTTTTAAGATTGTATATGGAATGAACCCACAAGGAGTATATGAACTTAGAAATTTGGGAGGACATGAAAAAAAAAGTGCATATGGTGAAAAATTTGCAGCTAGTATGCATGAGCTACAAGAGGACGTGAAGAAGAAATTACATGAAAGTGCAGGAAAATACAAATAGAGAGAAGATATAAAAAGAAAGGAAGTTAATTTTTTAGGTTGGAGATTTAATAATGGCCTATCTTAGGAAATAGAGGTTTCCTAAGGGAACCTACAATAAATTGAAGCTTAAAAAGATTGGACATTGTAAAATTCTAAGGAATTTTCCTGCAAATGCCTATCAAATAGAACTTCCTTCTGATCTTCATATTTCTCCTATTTTTAATGTTTCAGATATATATCATTTTAAATATTTAGGTGTTTATGTAGAAGAAACAAATTCAGGTAGAGATGGTTCCTCTATTGATTGGAAAGGACAATTACGACAGAAGGAACACCCCCAAATTGAAGCTATCCTTGACAAAATGATTTCAAACAATACCAGGGAAAGGAATTATTTTCAGTATTTAGTCAAGTGGAAGGATAAACTTTCTGAAGATGCAGCGTGGATGACAGAACTGGAGATTTCCAAGTACCATGTACACCCTGAAGACTTATTGAATAATCCTTTTCTTCCCCCGGAGTATGATGTGGGAGCTTCAAGAAAAAGTCCTATGTTTGTTGAATAAGCACTAGTCAATGCTGTTTTTGCATTTCCATGTAATCAAATTCTAGAAGGATAAGGTTAGTTATTAGGATTTATTTTGATTGTAATAACTGGAAATTTTCCACTATTGTCTTAGAATCTTGTAAGAGGTTTCTCGAGGATAGGTTAGTTGTAGATTTCCTTTCTTAGGGGTTCAGATCTTGCTATTTGGATCTGACAGGTTAATGAAGCTCTATTTAAATGTAGTTGATATAATGTATAAGAAGGGAATAAGGAAAGGATAATAGGGAGTATGTAAGTGTGTCGGTTCATTGAATGGAGAATAAATATTTAAAATCTCTGCGTGTGTTTTCATATATTCGATGTCTTCCTTCAATAACCATAAAACATGATTTTAAGCTCTCGTGTTTATGTGTGTGTGCAATTTAATGGTTCGACAAAACATTGAAGAATCCCCAATAGTGTAGAGTCATTTCCACATCATGAATTAATCATTCCAAGGAATAATTCAACTGTCATACTATAATCCAAGAATCTGTGAAATTCAACAGATCAATGATTGTGGTTAATTTTCGCAGAGGAGAAGTAAAGATCTGCAAGTGTGAAGGAGAGATCCACAACACACAATAGATCGACGGTCAGAAGTGAGTCCGCAAAGTATCGACGATTCATAAAAAATCAAATTTTGGAAGCCAACTTTGGAAAAGTTGGAAGGAGGATCCACATTCCGCAATCCACACGCGGAAAGAATTGTTGTGGCCACAAAGTTGCAGAAGTTGGATTATGAAAGTTGGTGAAACCGCAATCCGCAATCTGCAAATTGCAGAAAAGAACCTTGCAGAAAAGGCCTTGTGGAAAGAGTCTTGCAGAAAGACGGTTGCGGAAGACTCAGTTGCAGAAACTCAATATTATGGAAAGGAGGAGTTGCAGAAGGACTTAGTTACGGAAGGGAATAATTGCGGAATAAAGATTGTAGAAAGGGGATTTTGATTAGAATTCATGATGATTAAGGGAATTTTAGGCCTGCTATCTTTCATTTGGCATCATTTAATCTCCCGGTGTTATATAATTGGATAATTTTGTCATTTTTTCAAGAGTAGCCTTATGTTGAGTATTGAGCTTTATTTTGATTATTTTTTCCATGCTTCTAGCCTCCACCAAATTCCTTCTTCTTGATAGTTTTAGCTCACTATAAATAATGGGTTTGAATCTTGAAATACATAGTCTTAGTAACTAATCCTTTATAAGGCAAAGGAATCTTGTATCTAGTACTTCCCACTCATGGGTATATGAATTTATTGTTCATGTTTGCTAGAAATGAGTGAAATTGGTAAACACATTGTCTTCATCATCATCATGAAATCTCTTAAAGGAAGTCTTATGTGAACATTTTCCAATTTATGGATAAATGTATAGTTTTCTTTGACAACCAAGTGAACCAATCATACACATCACCTTCAAAATTATATGGACTAGGGAAAATTTTAAGGATCCATAAGTTTCTTAAAGTGTAGAAACCTAGGCCAGTATTACTAATTATCAAATTTCCAACCATAAAATGTTTGCCGATAGTTTTTAAAAATAATTCAAATTTCTAAGATTTTATATAGTTTTTGGGTAATTTTGGTGATTTTTAGAGTATTTTTTTTAATTCTATGGAATTTGCACAAATCATATTAAAAAAAAGTGGAAAATGGTGAATAGTGCTTTTGGAAAAAGACCTCGAAAAATCTGTCCATGGGCTAAATTTTTCCCCTGAATTTTTTCCTGATATGGGCACCACCACTGTTTTTTCTAGTTTGTTAGTAGGTGGGTTTATAGCCAAGATTCCTTTAATTTTATTAACCCATGTGATCACTTTTTAACCATTTAATTTTTCATACTTATGGAGGCCATATTTGTTTTTATTCCAGTAGCCTGTGTTATCTTAATTTTTTCCTTGGGAAAAAAATGTAATTTGATTAAAAATAATGAAATGACATCTGGAATATGTATTTTCCATAGATTTTCAGATTCAAACATCAAAAGTGTTTACATCCTGTGCTGTCCAAACAATGCCATACTGTTTCGTTGATCAAGCAATAAAATACATATCTCGAGATGTTGCTACGTAAACCACAAAAGAATGATGGTAAAATGTCCCATATTCAACAATATATCAGTTATTCTTTCAGCCCATTCTATTAAAATAGTGACATACCGTTTCACGAATCAGGCAAAAAAATATCTCAAGATGCTATTTTGTCAACCACAAAAAACAGATGGTAGAAAAGTCCCACATTCAATGATGTATATCTGAGTCCTTTTCGAAGGAGTACCACACAAAAGAGTTTTTTAAAATCGACTATATATGCAGATTTTATATGAAGGGTCTATGTTAATATTCAAAATGTGCCCCATGTTGTGATTCCACTATCTTCCACGATCCCTGGGTCATATTCAATCCTTCTTTTGAAATCCTTCCCACCCCAACATTTCTTTCCCTATAGACATGGCGACAATTTATGGAGTCAAAATTTTCCATAAGTCGGCAGACCTCATCATATAAAGGTAAACGATTTATATTTTTGCAAATTTGAGTTTTATTGACCCAATTGATCACAAGCATCGAGTCCTCGAAAATATGAATGTTTCTGCAATTCTTCTCAAGTGAAAAAAAAGGAGAAGCTTTAAAGCATGAAGTTCTACAAGATTGTTTGTTCCCTTTCCAAGGCCCATTTGCATCTGAAGTATTGTTGGTTTGAAAGATAAAGAATTCCACCACCTCCACAAACTTGATCTTGAGAAGTCCCGTCAAAGAAATCCCATGGTAGGGAAAAATTATTTGTTCCTATGTTATGATTCTAGCAGGAGGGGTATCTTTAAGTTGTGTAAAGAAAGAAAGAATGTCCATACCATGTTTAGTAGTAAGTTTTAGAATGGAAGTTTTGTCCTGAAAAATGGCTAAGTTTCTTGTGATCCAAATATCCCATATTTGAATAAGAGGGAGGGCCCTTATGTTTTCAGTATTATTTGAGTTAGTCCAAATCTTCCATGCATCCTCAATGTTTTGTCCTTGCCATTCGAAGTTGGCCTTAAGCATAAGTTTGGAGGTGTTCCAAGTGTGAGTGGTAAAAGGACAATTTAGGAAAAGATGTTGGATACTTTCATCAACATTTTTACAGAGGCTACACCAGCCCAACCCCTCAATGGATCTATTCTTTATTTTGTCCCAAGTCAAAATATTGTTTGCAAGAACACACCACATAAAGAAGTTTGCTTTATGTGGGCATTTTGTCTGCCAAATTCTTTTCCACCACCAAATAGGGTCACCTTGTTGAGCCTTGGAGCTAATATTTTGATACCTGAGCTTAGGAGTATACCGACCATGAGAAACAACTTCCCATATGAGCTCATCAGGAGAATATTTTAAACATATATGATTATCTATGAGACTATTTAGGAAGACATTCCACACTTTCTACATATCTCCACACTTTCTGCAAGATTTCTAGGATTTCCAAACTTTCTACATCTCTCCACCCTTGTTTCAATAAGTTGTAAGTTAATGGGTTTTCAATCTAGTCGAGGTGAAAAATTCCTTGTTGGTGCAGATGTTGGATGGGGAATGGGGGAAGGATGTGTTGATTTTGATATCCAGGATAGGCATCGGCTCCAATGCACAATTGAGAACCATTACCAATTTTCTAGGTTAATCATTCTCTTATGATTGGAAATGCTTCTAGGACAAATTTCCAGATGATTGAGCCGGGTTGTGGATAAATTATTGGAATATTTATGATATAATCAACTACTGAGTCTGGTGCAAAGTATTTTTTACAAATAACTTCAGTCCAGAGATCTAAGTAATGATGAGTCTCTACCCAGATTTTGCAGCCATAGATTTGGATAAAATGTGAATTGTTTTAAGGCCCCAACCACCAAGGAGTTTTGGTTTGGAAACATGTTCCCATTTGTCCCTCTGGAAGAACATATTTTTCGCTCTTTTCAGACCATAAAAAAATTGAAGAGAATATTGCGAGCTTTTTACAAGGTGTGTTTCAAGATCCAATCTAGAGACATCGAGTAAAATGGAATGGATTTTAAGAATAATTTGACCAGAACCAGTCTACCAGCTCTAGAAATCCAGTGGTGACTCTAGATATTTATCCTCTTATCTAGCTTTCTAATAACCAGTTCCAATCTTCCTTTCTTTAATTATTTGGTTTTAGTTTAAAACCAAAATACTTTATCCCATCATCAAGAAATTTTAACCTGAAAGGGAACAATGTAGTGTATCTTTGTAAATCCAAATCCTCAAGATTAATAGGTGTAAGGGTGTATTTTTGATCATTTAGAATCATACCTGTAGCTCAACCAAAAATATTTAGAATATTTGAGAGTTTTTCAACATCTTTGATTGATCCATCACAAAAAATGAGAATGCCATCCACAAAGAGAAGGTGAGTGACGTTGAGGTTGTTTGCAATCCTGATCCATGAAAAGGAGCCTCTCCTATTTGCATCTAATATTGCACTACTGAGTCTTTCTTCCACAAGAAGAAAGAGTAAAGGAGAGAGGGGGAAACCTTGATGGAGACCTCTCTCAGAAGTAAAAAAGAGGAGGCAGATCTGTTTATCAGTACTGCAAAAGATGTCGAAGTTATACAACAAAAGACTCATTTTATGAAATAATAATTGAAACTAAGATGGGTCATGAGTGTTGCACTGAAATATCATCATGTTTAGCCATGTGTTAACCATATTCCTCAATCCATAAAGTTCCCTTGGGTGAATGACATTTAATAGGAGGTTCCTTACCTTTTTTCCCCTCTAAGAAGGTAGGCACTCTTTCTCCTAAGGAAAGGTGCACCGACACCTTTTCCCTTCATACTAGAAGAGCCATCAGTGCTCTTTCCCCTCATGCAAGGTATGCCGATACTCTTTCCCTTCATGAAAGTTGTGCCAGTGGTGTTTATAGGGAAAAAACCAAAGCTTTGAGAATATTCTCGAAGGTGGATGAGGTGGAGGACTATCCCTATCATCTAGGTTAGGTGGCATTCAGTTCCCTAACCTGTGGGGAAGATACCTTAGAACCCTCCTCCTAATCCTCAACCTACTCTATCCCTTTAGCCTTATAAACTGAACCCTCTCTCCATGGTGAATGGAGGAAGGATTATGGTACTCTTATGTTGGTGGAATTTATAGGTGATCCCTATCATTATTTGGGAGGCTTACCATCACTCTTTGGGGGCTTGGCTTGGATTGTTGGATGGAAGGCTGCAACGTTAAGGCTAGGTTATGACACTCCTTCTTTATGTAATTCTATGTATCTCCTTGATTACAGTAATACAAATCTCTTTCCATAAATATTATTGTGTTGATGATGTTTAGAGCTTTCTTCCTTAACTGTTAGCTTAGATCAATTCATGTTTGGATACACATGTTTTGTTTGCTTGTTTCCACTAGATCTACAGGGTTTTGCAGCTTGAGATCTGAAGGCTCTGCAACTTAGCCTTCAACAAAGAGATAAGAAGATTTGGAGACCTTGGGTAGGTGATATATATGTTGACTTGCATTTCTATTTTATCTAGGAAAGTAGGATGTATTGTGTACTTGATTTTTTTATAGATCCACTTGTATTAGGGAGATCCTACTTGAGTCCGCTTGAGTAGATTTATCCGATAAAAAATTTATCTGATTGAGTAAATTCATTTCACCTGCTTGTAAAACAAACGAAACGAATCTTGGGGGGCATGTACCCTACCAACCTTTGTTGGATTTAAGTTACTTGACATTTATACTAGGGGCAAGTACCAACCACTGGACATCATGTTGGGAAAACACCCATCGATGGGAGTCATTTTGAGCATACTTTATTTTAGTTTTGAGCTCGTTAAACCACGAAACAACCCTTTGAGCATAGTTCTTCTGTTCCAAGCTCGTTAAATAATGAAGCAGATACCTTGAGCATTCTTTCAGCTGATATTCGAGCTTGTTAAAAACAGTAAGATGGTGTTGAGCTTAATTTTCATTTTTCCTGCTCTGGTTAAAACATGAAAATTGGTTTCATCTTACTTTATCACTTTTTCATGCTCTGGATTCAAACATGAAAAAGGTTCCGAGTGCCTTTTATACCTTTGGAGTGCTCGTTAAAACCTTAGTGAAGAGGTATCGAGTGTGCTTTTACTATTTTTTTAGACTCGTTAAAATTGGATTATGAAAAAATAACCCTAATAGAGTCCACTTCAAGCTCTTTTTGGAGTCTTAAAATGTGAAAATATTTCCGAGTGAACTTGTCTTCTTCACGCTTGTAAAAGGACCTGAAGAGTCATCTTCCTGGTGATAGTTTACCCCTTTTTTTAGACCAGGGGGCACTACTTATGAAAAAGGTATACTCCAGACAATCATGACTGGATGATTTCTCCTGGGCATTATTTTATACTTTTTTGGGCCCATTTTGGAGTCTTCTTAGTCATTTCAGACTCTCTAAACATGAAACGACAAATGAGTTTACTTTCATTGGACTCATAAAATCAAACAATGAAGGACCCTTTTCTAGGAATGAACCCCTCCTTTCTCAGGTTCATAAAACATATGAGAATGGACTCATCACTTGATGAACTACAATGCGTGTTTGTTACCCTCTTTGAGCTCGTAAAAAAGAAAAGAGTTACTCATCCTTTGTGATGGGGAAATTAAGGAAAGATTTTATGTTTCGTTGTATTTAGATCAATACATAGTTAATATCAAACATGACACTCATTTGCATATGCATTCAACACTTGGGTATTCTGTTTGTTTTTGAGTCCTGCTAATTCCATGATTCTTCTTACCTCGTTTTAGTTGTCCAAGAATACTACCACCGTCAGTTGCATTAGGGGATTGGTATAATTCTCATGTCAATACTGCCAAGTCATGCCATGCCCTTGTTCAAGAGAAGTTTGGTCATTTGTCCACTATCTGCAGTCAGCTTACCTTCTATCATGTTGGTCATCTTTGAGTCAGTCTCGTATATCACTCTGCTGTTCGAATAACTTCAAACATCTATGGTCATGTTTCTGTGTCGATGATGGGGGATTCATCATGGCCCTCCTTCGACGAGTCTATTCCTGTCGTCTTCAACGCCTTATATAGGAATTATACTTAGAAACCAAGAAAAGTACCTTGGGCCGGTATGCCTCAATGGCAGGTTACCTCACTTTCAAAATGAGTTTCCATCATTGACTCTTGATTGAAAGATCTCATCGATTGCTTAACTCCAAGTACTTTATTCACATTCGATGGTATGCACTGAGATACCTTCGGAATCATTGACATCAATGGTGAATTCCCTCACACTTGTTAATAGTTTACATTATTGACTGGTAATCAAGTGGTTTCTACCATGTTCAATGTTAAGACATTGTAATCACATGGTTAGATTCGTATCGTTGCAGGTTTGGATTGAAGACCTTAGGTTATCTGATGTTTTTCCCAGGTTGCGATGGAGTTTGTTTTGAGTCATATTACATGGATCCACTTTGTATTGGTTCTGGCTGTGTTATCATCTCATCATGGATGTACATTTGTCTCTAATAGCCATGACTACGTTCAGTCGGTCTCTACTACCATGGATCTGCATTGTATTGGTCAGGAACCATGCTATGAGTCATATGAGACTTGAGTCAGTTGTACTGCAGCAACCTCCAGCCAACATCCTTACCTTTGATTCCATCCAACATCCTTGCCTTTGATTTCTTCACTTCACAAATCATTCACCTATCACATTCCTCTAACTTCATGCTTTGGGAGGAATTCTGTTACAATGAAATCTCATCATGTTGAGCCATGTGTTAACCCCATTCCTCAATCCCTAAAGTTCCCTTGGCTGAATGGCATTGAAAATGAGGTTCTTTCCTTAACTTTTTTCCCCTCTAAGAAGGAAAGCACTCTTTATCCTAAGGCAAGGTGCACATACACCTTTTCCATTCATACTAGAAGCACCATTAGTGCTCTTTCCCTTCATGCAAGGTGCGCCAACACTCTTTCCCTTCATGAAAGGTGCGTCGGTGGTGTTTAGAGGGAAAAAAAATGAAGCTTCGAGGCTCTTCTCGAAGGTGGATGAGGTGGAGGACTATCCCTATCATCTAGGTGAGGTGGAATTCAGTTCCCTAACCTATGGGAAACATCCCTTATACCCCCCCTCCTAATCCTCAACCTACTCTATCCCTTCAGAATTATAAATTGAACCCTCTCTCCATGGTGAATGGAGGAAGGATTATGGTACTCTTATGCTGGTGGAATTTCTACGTGATCCCTATAATTCTTGGGGAGGATTACCATCACTCTTTGGAGGCTTGGCTTGGATTGTTGGATGGAAGGTTGCAACGTTAAGGCTAGGCTGTGACACTCCTTCTTTATGTAATTCTATGTATTTCCTTGATGACAATAATACAAATCTATTTCCATAAATGTTATTGTGTTGATCATTTTTAGAGATTTCTTCCTTAACTATTATCTTAGATCAATTCATGTTTGTATTCTCACGTTCTATTTGCTTGTTTCCATTGGCTCTATAGGGTTTTGCAGCTCAATATATGAAGGATCTGGGGGTTGGATCAACAAAGAGAGATGAGGATTTGGAGACCTCAGGTAGGTTATCTATTTGTTGACTTGCATTTCTATTTGATCTAGGAAAGTAGGATGTATTATGTACTTGATTTTTTCTTGATCCACTTGGACTAGGGAGATCTGGCTTGAGTCCGCTTGAGTAGATTTATCTGATAACAACGAGAAGCCTTAAGTACATCCAAATTACTCTGTCAAAAGATTTTGAGAGATCAGTTTTAATTACATATCCTTTTAACTTTCTATATTTTACACTGTGTAGACCTTCTTGAGAAACCCCAATGGATTCATATATTTGTCTATTTTCCAAAAAACCAAAATGTTCATGTGAGATAATCTTTGAAAGCACCTTCTTTAATCTTCTTGCAATGAATTTGGTGACCACTTTGTAAGTAATGTTACACAGGGAGATTGGTCTGTATTCTTCCAAGGTGTCTAGATGGTCCAATTTTGGAATAAGAGCAATGAAAGTGGAATTGAAAGGGGGGTGCATGTGAACATTGAGACAAGATTCTTCAACCAGTTGGAGAAGATCCATTCCAACAGTTTCACAAAGGGCAAGGAAAAATTCAATTGTCCACCCATATGGTCCTGGACTTTTATATTTATGAAAGGTGTGCAGAGTGTCCTTTAATTCATCTTTTGAATTTCTTCCATCAACTCATTATTATCTTCATTAGTTATAAAACTTGGGAAGAGTTGGGATTACTGAATGAACTACACAATGGTATCGTGATTGTCCTCTTTGAAGACAAATTCAAAATTTGATTTCCTCATGTTTTCAATATCTTCGAAACATTGTTATTATTGTTTTTTAATTTCCATATAGTGTTCTGCATCCTCTTTCCTTTCACAAAAGACTGGAATTTTTTTTTGTATTATCATCTCCACATTCAAGACAAATGTATCTACTTTTGAGCCCCCGTATTTTCTCTTGTTCCTTCAAAATGTTCATTTTCCTGGAATCCAAGGAGCTCAAATGTTCTTTTGATTATTGATTGATGTATCCACCATCTTGAAAGCTCTGAATCTCTGCAATTTCCAACTCCACCAGATTTAAAACCTGATTTTCTTTTTACTTATTGGTTTTTTCCCACTCTTTAAGGAGAGTCTTTATTCTTGTGAGATTTTGGGTGAAGTGTGAGATTGCGTGAGTTCCATCCTCTTAAGAGTACATAATCCAATTCGATTGAATGAGCTGAAGTACTTCCTCATTTTTTAACCATGCTACAGATAATTTGAAAGGACCGACGTGATTTCTTGGACTGTTCTAAATTTCCAAACATATTGGATGATGGTTAGACTCCCCTCCCGAGTATACCTACTGCCTTATCATGATATTTTGATTTAGGAGAATTTCAACAGTTAAAAAGTGATCTAATCATTTTGCAATTATGTTTTCTCCCATTCTTTTGTTGGACCAAGCAGGTTTTAGTTTGATAGGGTCAAGATCCAAAATATTAGAATCAAGGAATAGATGGGAAAAATAGTTTTCCTAAGTCTCCACCAATGATCACATTGTCCACTTTAAAGAGAGAGTATTTTGAAAACCTATCCCAAAACGAAACCCTACCATCATAAGGCCCATAGATGTTAATAATTGTGAAGACGTGATTTGCTTCAATCTAATGGATCTGTATTCATAGACGAAATACGAACCCCAGGAGTAGATGCAGTCTACAAATTTTGGATTCCAACCAATAGCCAAACCCCCAGAATGGCCATTGGCTTCTTGAGTAATGAAATCAAAGTTTTTTGGGAGATTTTTAATAGGCTAGTGATAGATTATTATGATCCCAAAGTTTCTTGAAAAAGAAAAACATCCGGCTATTGGACATAAATCAACCTATTGCTGGCAAGGTTTTTCTGGGTACTTTCCAAACCCTTGCAAGTAAGTGAGAGAACCTTCATTGTGTCACCCCCTTCAGGGCTTGCACTGATCTAAGTGCCACAATGATTGATTTTTGTTTTCCATTAGATTGATCTTTCAAAGCTTTTGATTGAGTGGTGGAAAGAAGTGTGCTTCTCCATAATATCTGTATATCTAAGGTGAAAGCAGATGACTGAGGTTATAGAGTGAGGAGAGGATTCCAATTATGAGGAGGTAGATGATGAGGTGGGTACAATAAGAGAGGGTGAGAGAGGAAAGGCCACAGGTTGAGCGGGGAGAAAAGAATTTGAGTGATGAGGGATAGGAGAAGAGTGAGTTAGAGGAGTTTGAAGCCCAGAGTCCAGATTCTCAACCTTAAAGCATTCAATGAATGTTCTAACGAAAGAATACTTGTAAAAGGAAAAATCGGCTTACCTAGAGAGGATTCGAAAGCTTTCCGTTGATGAGCTTCTTCCTTGTTCAATCCAGAAGGAGATTCTTTTGTTAGCCGATCAATAGGTTCAGAAGTAGAAGATGGTCCAGTTTCATACTTGTTAGTCCTTTCTTCCTTATGCCAAAGTTTGGTTCTATCTTCCTCTTGATCAATCCCATCTCTAATACCCTATCTTTTCCTTGCACGGCTTTTTGAGAAAGGAAGGGTGCAAATTTTTGCTGAATCTCATATCTCGTGGAATCTGTGGAAGCGGAAAGGGATTCCTTCAAAATCTAGCGCATGTATCTGTCTTTCATTTTACTAGATTAGATTTATGTCCTCTCATAATCCAGTCCTGACATTTAGGAATACAAGGACGTGGGCTACATATATTCTTCTTATAGATTGGAAAGATAAATATGCATCAATAAATGCTCCCAGTGCATTTCCAATGACCCTAAAAGAGTCCAGGTTCCACATTTCCCATGAAAGTCTAGGTAAACAAACCCACACTGGTTGCGTATCCATTCATTCACAGCCTGCATCAAACAAGGGAATCCATTTTTTAAAGAGGATGGGAGCAGATCCAAAGCTTCAGTGTTTTTGAAGGACCCTATTGACATCTTCAACATTGTTGAATTTGAAGACGAACCATCCCTTAGCCATTGAACTGGTTCTAGTTGCATACTGTAACAAATTCGTCCAATTTTTTGTGACCCATACCTCCAAACTATCAAGGATAGCGTACGTCCCCCTAATTTTTCCTACAATTGTTGTTTTTTCCATATCCGCTGCTTGAACTATCAAAAAATTTACCCCAAATATTAGATTAAGTGACTATTTCATGATGTTTATACACTTATTCCTTGCTCATTTTCTGGATGAGTCCTTAGACGCAGTATTGATGCTCTTTGATCCCTCTTTTTTTCCCACTACTACTCTTTCTGGAATTTGACGTAATGGGGTTTCCTTGTTGTTACAAAGAGAACTTCCTATGGCTTGGGGTAGACCAAAATAGACTGAATAACATCATAAATCAATCCATTCCAATATGCATGAGAAATAAATGCATCTAACACTAAGGGATATGAAGCGTACCTTATCCGAGACAGTTGATGTAGACCTCCGTTGAGCTTTTGCAACAAGCTTGCATTTACAATTTGCTCTTAAAAACAACAAACAAGACAAACATGCTGTATATCAAAGTGTTAGGCCTACTCTAGCATATATAAACCATCATGTATAAGCAAATATAACTACATCCATGGACAAAATTTTCATAGTTATGCACATGTATTAGACAAGAAATGGATATTTCTATTAATAAAAACAAAAATAGAACAATTACAAACTCCGTTGGCACCTCATCGAAACGGAGAAACCGAGTCCTCCACTTGGCCCTCCACCAATTCAATCCTCCATCTCCATGGAAATATTACAAAGCAAAGGAAAGCTTGGAAAGAGAAGCAATGTGTGCTCCAAAGGGACAAAGGGATGCAGATTCAAGCATAAACAAGTGAGGCAACAATGAAATATAGTTTCCTTGCTCTCCAAAATTCTCCTCTTTCAATGCATCCAAAAGGCTCAATATATATCCCTCCAATAGGAAATTGAGGGTCAAGTTCAAGCATTTTCTAGGAATATGGAAGGCCAAGAGTCAAGTTATTCGAGACTCTATGAGGAAAAATCCAAATCTTTTTGTTTTTAGGTGGGTATTGGCTCAAAAGTTGCATGTACACGCGGGTATTGGAATAAAAGTCTCGTATACACATAAACAAGTGCTTTGAGGGAGTTTCTTGGTTGATCAAAGTATAAATTGAGCAAGGGGGGTCCAAGGAGTCTGCAGAGGGACATGGAAGGCCATAAAGGCGTGATCTACCAAGTGTGGTAAAATCAGCTATAACATATGCCCCCTAATGTGTGAGGTCAGAGGGGTAACATGATGGCTGAAATACATTACATCCTTCCTAGAAGTGGAGTAATGAAGAACCAAGTGGAAGAACCAACAAATCATCAGTACAATACAATGATAAATCTCAACATTTGGCTACAAATATACATGTAGAAGTCCCAGATACATAAGAGTACAATGGCCATGAATAGGCATGATATACAAATCTCATGTGTGGTCATCACCACGTATGATATACGATGAACAAACTATCCATAGTGGATGAAGATATCTGATAATACACTGGAATCTGGTCATGAGAGCTGACATTTCATTAATATTGGCACGATCAAGGAGGTAGCATATGTGAAGTGCCACCAAGCTCATAGGTCTTCTATGCAAACCGTTATGAGTACATGTCCCATCACGTGAACAAAGGTTTCGAGGTCAAACATGACGGTCCATCGTCTAATAACTGGTCATTGATGTATACTATTAATATATGCAAGATATCCCATTGATAATGATAATGGGAATCAAGGTACAAAGTGCAATCTAACAAGTGTGAATAGATGTGTTGAGGTTGAACACTTGAAAAAATCCATCCATCAGGGGATATTGATGTATACCCAAAACTGTCGATGGTGAGAGAACCTACCATTGATGAGTGTAAGACTCAAGGAACTCAATGGACTCTAGACTCTTATTCCAGAATAAATGGTTTGAAGTCAATGGAATGTAATCCACTGGAAGGAGGGCATTAGGGCATCCCCCATCAACCAACATGAGGTACTTAACAATGATGGATAATGTGGAAGAACTTGAATGAACAAGATGTGCATGAACGAATAACTATATTGAGAATGGCCGACATGCAAAGACAAGATAAATGAGGAATGGTCAACTCAGGCTCAAACTTCCTTTGAACAAGAGAATAAGGAAAATGGTGACTGAACATAGGTAGCATAGACTCGACATGCAAACTGGGACATATCTGCGACACAGGAGGCATCGACATAGGCTCCATAATGACTGGAAGCATAGCCAGTCCGTGGAGAAAACTCAGAGTAACGACTATAGCTCCTAAAGTAATACTAACAACCCAACCAATGGATGTGGTATGCAGTGCTCTGTTCGAAGGCGATACGACTTGATAGTTACCAAAAGTAATATCATTTTCGATTAGAATTTTTATGTTTTTTGATTTTTTGGACTTTTTCATATTTAGAAAGCTTGAAAAAGAATAAAAGTGCTTATAGTATACAACTAGGAGGAGAAGAGAGTCGCGGGAAAACAAACTAGTTCCAAGCAGTGGAACATACCTATGTTCAATGCAATGGAGATTGTGCAGGATGAGGAAACTTGGGGGAAGGTCTCCTCCCTATAAGGGAAGATCAAGCTGCAAAGGATATATAAAAGGATATGCTTGGCTAGGATTGAGGTAAGCTTAGGTTATATGGATTATAACTCTGAAGTGGGGAGCCGAGATAAAGCTCAATGAGGCAAGAAAGATGCATGAATATGCAATTACAACTTGATATACAAGGGAGTCCCTATGGGATATGGCCAACTTAAATTTCAAGAGGGATATGAAGCTCTTGCACAAGGACATGGAGGGACTAATAAGGGACTCCCAAACCTAGAGGATAAATCCTGGCATGGGTACCAAACTGCAAAGCGAGATCTAGCTAGGGCACCCATAAATAGGAAAGATATACCACTTACATAATGGCACTTCTAATAGCAATATGAAGGTTTCATGACATTATGAAGTGGGTTCGTACCTAGAGTTAAGGTGAAACTATCATAAGGCGAAGCATAATTCAAGTGAATGTGTGGTCCTAACCTATATGCCAGTTTGAAATTATACCTGTGTAGATACGAACGGGTTAAAGTCTCGATCAAATTACGCTCAAATCAGGTCCCTACACCACAATATTAGGCCAAAACAATCCAAAATAGTTAATAATGGTCCACACTACAGAGTAGTGGGTAACAATTTCAAAAACATTCTATAAAATAGTAAAAAATTCATTTTCACCACACCATTTTGGAATTTTTACCACACATAGTGCATTTAGACCACGAACTTCAATCACTGATTCCGGGAGCTACGGGCCACGGAACCAGGAACCGTTTGAGCTAGGTAACTCTTCATGCCATCCTCTTTCATTTTAATGTTTTTATTTAATTTTTAGTGGTTGAGTTTTATTTTTGGGGCACCCTAAAATTAGCGTTTTCGTCCCACACAGAAAATCACTCGATTTCCGCATATATGGCTGAGTATACCGAGAAATCCTTCGATTCCAGCATATACACCCAGCTATTTGAGAAATAGTCGCATACAAGGACACACATACCATTCTATAAAATAGTAAAAAATTCATTTTCACCACACCATGTTGGAATTTTTACCACACATAGTGCATTTAGACCACAGACTTCAATCACTGATTTCGGGAGCTATGGGCCACGGAACCAGGAACCGTTTGAGCTAGGTAACTCTTCATGCCATCCTCTTTCATTTTAATGTTTTTATTTAATTTTTAGTGGTTGAGTTTTATTTTTGGGGCACCATAAAATTGGCGTTTTTGTCCCACACAAAAAATCACTTGATTTCTGCATATATGGCTGAGTATATCGGGAAATCCTTCGATTTCTACGTATACACCCAGCTATTTGAGAAACAGTCATGTACAAGGACACACATACCAATTTTGGGGTGAAAACTCATGAAAATCTCATGTTTTTGTGTAGGATGGTTTTGGAATGGCGTGAACGCGAACATGAAGATGTGGAAATGGCCGTATAAGGTGATCTGATGGACCAAAAATCTTTGAGGACATGTGGCTTATACAAGTTTTGGTGTCTTGGTAGCTTGAAGGATAAACCAAGACTACTCCAGATACTAGTGGACAATTGGGATTCGAATACAGAAACCTTCTAGATCGATGGGATGCCCCTCAACCTTGAGATTGAGGATATCTATTTTATTACCGGACTATCCCGTAGAGGGGAGGTAGTCAATATATGAGCTCATGGGGTTGGAGGTGGCCTCACAATTGAGTAGTATGTTGTAGTCTACCACCTCCCAGAAATAGAAAAGGTTGGGAGTCAGATCCCAGTGAACTCTAGCCAGAACCTTGGCCTCAAGGCCATACTGCTAGCATTAGGTAGGATTGCAGGGTTAGAATATCTCCATCAAGCTTCTAGGCCATTGATGTTCTATGCGGTGGAGTTCATGAGGCCCACTATCTACGATTGGAGTACCTCGCTGTTGGGTAACATGAAACAACAGTTGTCGGATTGCAATATGGGTAGAATGAGAAACTTTGGTTTTTCTAGCATCTTTAGTACATTCTTCTTTGAGCATATATCAGGGCTAAGCCCAAGAGTGGAGATCACTCCTCATGGTCCTTAGGATATAGCTCAGCTGTGCTGGGGAAATGTGATGTGAAGGCTAGGAGGAGGGCGAGTGGATACGCCCTACCCACCCGACTTTTTCCACTGGTGGTGCAGAAAAATCATAGCTATAGACGACTACCCTTATGTAGGGATAGAATTCCATGGCGATCCTGACATGCCTATTCCACATGGATCCACATACAGTGATATAGGTGACAATCCCAACTCTATTTTGTTTTGAATTATCTTATTTTTATTTTTATTTTTTGATATAAAACATGTTTTTGGGTGGTAACACATATTGATACTAGTAATGTAAATGCAGATGTTGGTCCTAGATGGACAGATGACATACCTTTACATCGTCGAAGGGGGAGAGGTGATGATATAGTGGGTGTGGATGCGGAGTGTATGCTCCAAAAAATCCACACAAAGTTTGTCTGATTGACGCACAGGGTTCCCATAGCACAAGTCAAGGAATTTCCTGAGGTGATGTAGCAACATGTAGTAGGTGTACCATGCACATGGGTTTATCTATTCAGGTGGCTAGCTAGAGATGTCATTTGTTTTCATGATCAACACCCTTCTCCATAAGCTTAGAGGCCTATATGTACTTTTTGTATTGACTGTGTAGTATATTTTGGTGGCTCGAAAGCCCCACTTTTGTATCATGACACTATGTATTATGGCACCACTTTTTTGGACTATGTTTTGAATGAAAAAGACTTATGATGATCGGTTATTTATATTTTCATATGTGAATGTGATGTGAATGCTTCATTGTCTGTGTATCAAATTCCTATTTAGTATGTAATTTGCATATGAATTAGCAACATGATTGTAGTTTCTTCGAATGTGAATGTATGTAATGTTTTCAAATTTTCATTCTAACAACCTTACTCGCAAGAATCTTCGTAATAAAGTTGTATCTCTAACACGATACACAACATTTAACTGTAAGAACACTAACTACGAGTCAAGAAGTACCTTAAGAGATTGAATACCATGAGAGATAACATCACATAATAACTCAATCATGGCACTATATTCAACAATATTGTTCGATGAAGCCCGGAGACATACACCTCTTGAAGAAAAAACTTGACCCGTAGGAGTATAGATCACCCAAGCAGTTGAGGCTAAGTTTCGGGTGTGGCGGCTGGCACCGTTAGTGTATCCTACATATACCGAAGACTCTGTCGACATCTTCCACAACAAATAGAAGCAATTCAACAAACACAATCACCAAAAGGAGACCAAAACTAAACTATGCAAATGTACACTAATATACAAAGTATCAGCCTTGGCTTAGAATTAAGCATAGTAATTTTTAAGATAGAGCCCATTTATAGGCTCCATTAAGGTTGTCCCCTCATAATCTACTAGCTCAAAAAACCCTTTTTCTAAGACTCGTTTGACTATGTAAGGCCCATTCCACATAGGGTTGAACTTTCCTACCCCTCACGGTTTACGAGGTTGGTCATACAGGAGGATCAAGTCACCTTCACTAAAATTCTAAGGATGGACAAACTTATCATACTGAGCCTTAGCATGACAATTGTTTAATTCAAGAGCCATTAAGCCATCTCGATGCTGCTCATCAAGTTTCTCTAAGTGGACCAGATGTTCCTCTAACTTAGAATTTTCTGGTAAAATTTCTATGGCTAGCTTCAAAGAAGGGATTTCACATTCAATCGGTAAAATCGACTCCACCCCATGCACCAACTAATATGGAGAAAAACCAGTGTCAGTCTTAATCGCGGTTCAATAATCCCACAAAGTAGGATAAAACATGATATTCCAATTCGTCTTGCTCTATGTGATGGTTCTTTGGAGAATGGACTTAAGGGACTTATTCACAACTTCAACCTATCTATTCGCTTGAGGATAATAAGAAGAGGAGTGCTCTTACTTATATCAAAACTTCAATTATAGCTCAACCATCATCTTGTTTTGAAATTTCCTACCATGGTCAGTGACAAGCTCCCTTGGGATACCAAATCAGGTGATAATCTAACTGAAAAAGAAATGCATGGATGTCTCACTATTGGATTTGATAGTGGACATAGCCTCTTCCCATTCCATGAAGTAATAAAAAACCACTATGATATGATGATGCCCCCCAATTGAAGCTAGGTCGCAGTCCATAAAATCAACCCCCCATCTAGTGAAGGGAACAACGATGATAATCGAATGTAATGGGGCAGGATGCGAGCACATATTCCATGCAAACACTTGGCAAGGGTGGCACCTCTTGACCGCATTGACACAATCCTTGAAGATCGACAGCCAAAGATAACCCTCTCTCAAAATATTTTGGGTTGTAGCAAGCCTAGATAAATGACCACCACATGCCCCTCCATGGAAATCATTTAGCACAGCCTCAACATGCTCATGTGTTAAACATCGATGCAAAATTGAATCAACCCCATGATGATACACAGTGTTACCAACAATGAGGTAATTCTTAGCTATATGACATAACCATCGACGCTCATCCTGTGAGAGGTGAGGAGGAACCATGAAAGTTTTCAAATAGATGATAATATTCCCATACCAGGGGTCCATAGTCGAAATGAGAAAAATATGCTCATCCATGAAAGAGTCTTCATGAAACTCGACTTTCTCCAAACTAGGAAAATATGATATGAGCTCCGCAAAAATTAACAACTTTGACTTTATCGAAACAAACTCGAGATTGAGTTCTTGCAAAATCACAATCCATTTATTCGATTTCCCCCCTATCATTCGTCTACTGAGGATGAAATGAAATGGATTGATGTGAGCCACAACCAAAGTCTAGCGAAGGAGTATGTAATGCCTCAATCGTTGGATCACATCAACGGTAGCTAAGGCTAGCTTGTCAAGATGAGTATAACAAAGTTCCGCATCAATAAGGTTTCGGCTAAGATAATAGATAATGTGCTCTTGGAGCTCCTCATCCTATTGAACCAAAACCATACCAATCTTCTCTTGAGACACGACCACATGTAGTAAGAAATCTTGGCTATAGTCGGGTGGACTAAGTACGGGGCCCGATGCCAAGGCTTTCTTCAGTACATCGAAAGACTCCTGAGCTCTCTCATCCTAGATAAAAGGTGTGTCTTTCTTCAAAAGGCACATGCAACCTTTGGTCAAATTGGAAAAATTGACAACAAACCTCTGTAAGAAGTTAGCCATCCCTTGCAAACTCTGAAGATGTCTAATCGTGAGTGGGGGAGACAATCGAAGTATTGCCTCAACCTTAAGAGGGTCGACCCTAATGCCCTCCTTAGAAACAATAAACCCCAGTAAGTGACCTACTTTCACTGAAAAGATGCACTTTTGGGGATTTAACCGGATTTGATATCGATAGCATATTTCAAAAACCAATCGTAGATGGTTAGGATGATCCACTCTCAAACGAGAGTGAGTAGCTAAATCATCAAGATACACTTCAATAATCTGCTTAAGGTCATGAAAAGAGAAGGTCATATCCCGTTGAAAAGTAGTTCTGACATTTTTAAGGCCGAAAGGCATTTTCCAGTATGCAAACACACCCTAAGGACAAATGAAAGTCATTTTATGTTGATCCTTAGGTTTAATATGAATCTAATTATACCCTAAAAATCCATCCATGAATGATAACACCTCGCTTCTCATGCAGTCATCCAAAATATGATCTATGACTGGTGTCAGAAAGTTATCTTTAGGACAAGCTCTATTAAGGTTTCAAAAATTAGTGCACACATGGAGAGTCCCCTATTTCTTGTCAACCAGAACAAGATTGGATACCCATTTAGTTAAGAGAACTAGATAGATAAATCCAACTTTAAGCAACTTCTCTATCTCTACATTAATAGTGGGTTCCTTATGGGGATTCATCTCTTGCAAGCGTTGTCGAATAGGTCTAACATCCAAATAGGTATTAATCTCATGTTCAATAATGTGAGGGTCTGTTCTCAGCATTTTGTCATACAACCAAGCAAAAAATTCTAGAAATTCCTTGAAAAGCTCAGTGTATGCCTCAATTTCATCAAGGGAACAATCCGCCCCAATGTACACATTTTATATTTTGTCGAGAGTGTGAGAATGCTGATAGGAATAGTTGGAGACAAATTAGCCATGTTTCCTTAGACAAACTTACTAGGAGTGCCTAATGGAACCATGGGCTTACCAAATTTCTCACTAAGGATCACCCTATAGTCATCACACTCGATACGTTCAAGCTCTAGGAGAAATTAACAACGATGGTGTAACTCCTCACAAGGCCCATCTAAGCCATTCATGGCTTCAAGGACAGCTTCATTCGAAGGAAAATCATCATCAAAGCAATCATGAGAGTGTGAGAAAGGAACTTTCCAAGTAGGCAGTGCATATGGGTCCTCTTGCTCTGTCCGCGAAGAGGAAGGACTAGGATCTACAATGGGACCAAGAGTGGCTTGATATGTAATTACCACTGTAGATAATGACATGTCTATCTTGGTAGGTCTAGGATCTTCATCTGAAGTACTCAAAGAAGGGAGAGTCCAAGGGTCTTCCAAATGCAAAGTGCGAAATGGAATAGACCTAAATGATGATGATTTGCTACCAAGGTTGGAACCTATTGTAAGAATTGGTGTAGAAATATTGAAAGTTACCATCAATGGTGGATACATTCCCACCCCAACATTCTTAGTTTCCAGCTGAGAATTATTGATGACTAGGATCATAGCTCATGACGATGCTTTCATACTGGAATTATCAAAATATTTTTGCATGACCGTGACTATCCTCCCTTCAAAAGGGAAACAAAAAACTCAGAAGAGAGACGAAGTGACCGCTTTCATGTTATAAAACTAGTTACGAACCAATAGAAGATTATAGTCAAGGGGCGCATCAACCACATCAACCTTGTTTGACATGCTCTTCCCTCCCAATTGGACCTCGAGAGAAGGAAGTATCGCATGCGGCTAGAAAGATATCCCATAAAAGTAGTCAAAATGGTCCCCTATCTCGATAACGTAGGAGAACCTAAACCCTTCCAATAGGCCAAATACATCTCATAAGCCACAACACCTTCATCAATCACTATGCATTTAATGGTGTTGTTCATACACTCCACGTGGACAAGGAGAGCCACATGGTAAGGGAAATGAGGCTAGGCTTCATGGGTTTCGAATTTAATCACTGTGGAAGGATGTGAATCAACCACCCCAAGAGTAGACAACAAAGCTTTCCTCTGCGAAGGCCAAGTATGAAGGAATTATAAAGTGGACATCGCACAAGTAGTTTGTCCCAAATACTCGACAATGGAATAGTGTTGGGTGGATTGAGAATTATGATTATGCCCCAAACATTTAAGACTCCCTTAGGAATCGGAGGTGGAACTTTAGGCTTGTCACCAAGCTTATCAATATGCAAAGGGGTCTCGGGAGGAGAAGGTTCTTTTCCTAGGCCGGGTTGCGATGAACCATAATCCTTAGCTCATGTCACAACATTCTCAATGGACATGATGTTGATGCATCCATGGCCACTTTTGGTGTTTGACAGATTTTGATTCCCACCAGAAGCACTTCCAGATTCCACGATCCTCGAATTCATATTTTGATTGTTTTGGTAAAGGCTCCGTTAACAAAGGTGGGCTCTGTGCGATGAATTTCGAGGCATCTTCCATACAAGGGAACAAGTGAGTGAGGTGACCTGCCCCATAAATATTGCAAGGGAACTTGACCTTACGTTTAGACTTCTTGCCCCCCCCCCCAGAATGATTATCATTCTTTTCATCATTAGCATTTCTGTTCCTATTCCCACCCTCACGATTATTTATTCCCTTTTTCTTGTTCCGTTCGAGCTGCTGGTTGTCCTTCTAGTTCGACGATTGCACATAATGTACATTCTCTGATTGGGTGGGATGAGATGAAGCTATAGCTTGTCTCGGGGCAGGCTAGTTAATAGAAAAATTCTTCATTTGATTTGTAACCGAGTCTGTGGGATTAGAACTTGCAGAGCCAACAATGCCATCAACATGTGGCCCAGGTTTGAACTTAGGATTGAAATTGGACCGTGGTGCATTCAAAATAGTCTCATATAAGAGCCCATACTGAGCGTAAATCAAATATAGTTGCTGAGCTCGAAAGATAGCATGTTCCTTGTTCATCGCTCCAGATGTAGAAACATCCTTTGCTATATATGGCAATAATGATTTGAGGAACCATTCCAAGAGAAATTTTGGTGGAATGTGAGCCTTAATCAATCGCTTTTGTCTATGCCACTCTTGAATATGGTAAGAAATATTTGTGGCTTTATCTTGCTGAAATGTCGACAGGAGCTTAGTGTAACCAGAAATATTTCACCTTCCGCGGACAGAAGCTATTCCTCTGGTCTGAATTGTTCAGATCCAGAACAAATGAGTGAATGACAAAGGATGAAGACCTTCCCTCGATGTCATAGACACCTAGAATGCTGCTTCGATAGTGAACCTGTGTACCTGCAAACAAATCAAACACACAAACACATCAAAGCTACCAGAAAATCATTTACTTATCCATGTTCGTGACTAAGGAATCTAACAACATGTACATGTGAAATCAAAACAACAGTAATGTGGGACGAAAATCAGCTTTGCATTAAGATGTATGGAGAAGTTTACAACCAATGAAGCTTTAGTGTCGATAAGCATCTCCATGAAACAAAAAATTCATTCCCATAAGCTCCAACTTTGCTCTTTATGCTCTCCAATGGCTTGGGCCAAGTGGTAAATCCAACAACATAACAATACCTCTATATTTCTCCCCCTCAACCATGGACATGAGCTTGTATTCATAAGGCTCAATGGATAGGGATGGTTGAGAGATTTGTGGATGAGGTGGCCTCTAAGATCCTATGATGGGGGATATCGAGCTCAACTGACCCATAATGATAGGGATAAGGGAGGACACGAGGTTCATGATCTAGAAGCCTCGAGAAACTTCTATTTTTCCCATTTTACCCAGGGTACCTCTTTTCTCCTCTTATGATAGAGCGGTTTAGATAAGAAACACTTATGAACTAAAGGCCACAGGCGGTGGCACTGTTTATAGTAAACAAGATGCAGGCGGTGTGAGTAAGGTACCGCTCATGGTTCACAGGGAAAATGATGGCGTTGAGTATTTTCATGTAGAATTGAAAAACAAAGTATTACTCTATCCATGTGATTACAATGATATGAAGTCGAACATGGTAGAAACCACTTGATTACCGACCAATGATGTGAACCGTTAACAAGTGCGAGGGAGATCATCATTGATGTCAATGATTCCCAAGGTACCCTAGTACAATCTACTGAGTGTGAATAGATGTCCTGATGTCAAACACCCAGTCAATTCTATTGATCAAAGGTCAATGATGTGAACCTATGTCGAGAGCGAGAGAATTTGTCATTAAGGCATACAAATCTCAAGGTACTGAGTTTTTTGTTTCTAAGACTATTTCCCAGATGATGAGCTGATGTGGATGGGGATAGTCTTGTTGAAGGAGGGCCATGATGAGTCCCACATTAATGACATGAAACTCAAAACATAGATCTGGAATTATGTAAATGAAGTAACCATAGGACTGACTCAAAAGTACTGACAGAGAGACCATTTTGACTATAGAGAAAAAACTTCTTCAACTTCCCTTTGGACATCGGGCAGCATGACAACAGACTTGGAAGCATGACTAAATGGGAAAAATACACAATGCGACAGTGGACAATGCATTCTTTTGAAAGACTCAAAAGGAGTGGCATGACTCATGAGAGTGGATCGTCACAGAGATCAGCTAAATACCCAATTGACTGAAATGATATGCAGACAAGTGCCATGTTCAAAAGGTAACAACAAACTACTGCCATTTATTTGCAAAAATGATTCCCTTCCCATTTTCCCCATCATGATCGATGCCTCTTTTCTATTTTACAAGTTCAAAGAGGGTAACAAACACTTGGTATAGCTTATTCGAAGACAAGTCCAAACTCATATGTCTTACGAACCTGAGAGAGGAGGGGTTCGTTCCCAAAAACAGGTCTCTCAATGTTTAATTTAACGAGTCCAATGGAAGAAAACTTGGTATCATTCATGTTTAGAGAGTCTAAACAATCACAGAAGAAGACTCCAAAGGGTCCTTTTTCATATGATTTAGTCCTTAAGGCCCGAAAAGGTATAAAATCACACCTTAGAGAACTCTTCTAGTCACGATTTGCTGGAGTGTTCCTTTTTCGTAAATAGTCTAACCAAAACGAAAAAGAGATAACCTACCATCGGAGAGATGACTCTTCAAATGTTTTAACGAGCGTGAAGAAGACAAGATCGCTCGACAATATTTTTGTATTTAAGGAGCTCGAAAAGAGTTTAAAGAAGACTCCATTAGGTCTCTTTTCACTATGAGAGATTTTACGAGCCTGAAAAGAATCTGAAACAGACTTAGACCTTTGATACTGAGTTTTGAGAGAGTGATCAAAGTGTCGTAATAAACACTAGATGACTTTTTCCATTTTATGGTAGTACAAAAAAACCAAAAACGAACTCCCAAGACTTTACTGCTACTATTCTTCTATCCCACAACGACTCAAAACAAGTGTTAAATGCACCAATAATTAACATTTAGGGATTACGACTGATAAATTTTAAATCAAAACTATAGCATGTCAAACCCAAAAATGTGTATAAAAATCATGTAAATAGTAAAAAATCAAATCATTTTACTATTTACCCATAGTGGAGAGCATTTGGAGCACTTTCCTAGTCAGATCTTCAGTTACTAATATTGGGAGTTTTCACCATCGGATTCGAGCACCGTTAGTTCCAGGCAACAGTTCAAACCCTACTCTTCCTTTTCATAGTCTCAATTTTGATTTTTAATGGTTCTTTCGGCTTGTATGGAAAGCCCTAAAACCATGGGAACGGGCACCGTGTTTATCCCTTGCGAGATAAACAGTACCTCACTAGAACCGCGCCAAAAACAAAGCGCACAGGCGGTGCCACCGCCTGTCTTCAATGACGCACAGGCGATGACGGCTGTGGAGATGTAAAATTATTAACACAAGCAAAACTAGATCATTTCTTTGGATTTAAATGATTAAGAATGATTTTAATAGGTGTTATGATTGTTTTTGGTAGGCTCTTGCTGATAAAAAATGGTGATATGGAAGGAAAAACAACATGATAACGATGGCGCTTTTGCCAAAAGGAATGCGGGTTGCATAGATGCATTACGATATTATGGACTCCTAAAATTATTCCGGACTCCCAGTATGGTATCACACGAGCGGTTGCTTGAGCATATACTCCGGATGTGGAATCCAGAGAAACAATACTTTGAAGTTGGGGCTCATATTCTGATAGTTGAGGTAGAGAATATCTACTTCTTGACTGGAATTTCAAGACGAGGTGCCCCCATCTCGCTGACAGGTTCCCGAGGAGGGGATATTACCACACAAGAGTTGATAGACCATCACTGTATCCCAGGGATGAGGACATCGGGGAAGAAAATCCCCATAAGGCAGTGATGGACGGACCTCTACGGACTGTCTTGTTTATGATGCAGAGAGTG
Source organism: Pseudotsuga menziesii (assembly GCA_001517045.1). Classification (NCBI taxonomy): domain Eukaryota; kingdom Viridiplantae; phylum Streptophyta; class Pinopsida; order Pinales; family Pinaceae; genus Pseudotsuga; species Pseudotsuga menziesii. Next base: position 391,252 of record LPNX010644364.1, on the reverse strand, counting down.
GCGGGAATCCATGGAGTGCACTAGGATTCTAGGGCACACATGCTTTATGCCATAGAGACCATGGCACCTACAGTATTCAACTGGGTGGAAGCCCTGCTTCCGATATTCAAGGACCAGCTGACTAAGTGTTGACAGTGGGAACTGAAGCAGTTCAGTTTTGGTTCCATTCTAGCCTACTTCTTATTTGAGTGGGTACCACAGATGAGACCCCAGGTGGTCTTTACAGAGCTGAGAGAACAGGACCCTTGCATGCAGAGGTAGGTCCGTATTATGGCCCGTACTAGAGCGGGCAGGGGGAAGGTGAAGTTTGGTGACCCGTTCTTCTGATGGCTCAGAGATCAGATCCTCATGGTGGAGGATTATGCTTATGCGAGTTCGAACTTCAGCGGAGACCCTGACCTACCGCTCCCACCTGGTTGACAGAGGGGTGACATCGGTAAGAAGCAAGAAACCCTAAAATGGAAATAGTGTTTTTATGTTTTTTAATGTTTTATATTTTTTATGTTAAGTAATGAGACCTAAATATTTTCATGTAGACGTTGGAGCATCACGACCTGGGGGAGCTTCCCCATTGGATAGATGAGCTGGAGCCCGCTTTGTACAGTAGGGCAATGATGTGATCGAGGATTTAGATGAAAACCTAGAGAAGTTGACCCTCGACATCTCTGATGCTTCCATTGATGACCTCCCTTTGAGGTATCAGAGACCTACAGTAGGAGTACCGGGTTGGTTTAGTATATTGCTACGTAGAGTAGCCCGGGTAGTGATGTGCTACCACGAGCATCACTAGACGATGTATGCATGATGGATCTATTGAAAGCTAATAGCTTCAGGATTTTGTATGGTGATTTTTACCTGAAATCCTACGTGCTTCAGATGAGGTCTAGTGACCTATTTTTTGTAAACATTTATGTTCAGACTTTAACTATGCTGACAGCTGAAGAATTAATGTATTTGTGTACATCAAGATTAATATTCTACTCATGTCATAGGACTGTCATCTTTATATGCATATCACTGTCAATAGTGTTGCTCATCAGCTTGTCATTGCCTTCTCAAGCTCTTTCCTAGCACATTACTACTGTATGTGTTCACTGAATTTTCACAAACATGTCACTGCCTTGACATCAATTCATTCACAGTTTTATTATCATGTCAAATTGCTTAGAACAAGCTGTTAACATTATCAACTTCACTGACTGAAGATACATATGCCACCCTTACTCTTTCACAGTCAAGTATCTCACATTCAGGCATATACTTTTCAAGGGAGACTATCAAGTCTTCTATGTGCTTTCAAGACACTCATGCATCTAAAATTACCATTTCAATCTTCGAGCAACACATTCACTACTAAGGGCTTGATCAGCATCACGAACTGTCACTAACAACATTTCAATCTGTTTGGTGTTTACCCACCAATTTGTAACATATATGACATGAACCCTGTCAAGGCTAGCTGAAATGCAAGTTGTTTTCTGAATGCCCACAAATGATTACAGCTTGGAAGTGTTTTATACATGCACTTGGCTTGAGCATCATCATCAACATACTGCTGGAAATACAATCTTGTATCAGTCCCAATGTCTGAACCAGTGCTCCTCTCCTCACAAGCTATCTCATGTTACTGATATAGCTGCATAACACTTCTTGAAACCCATCAATTTAAGATCTTTACTGACAGAGCATTTGTATTCAGAATCTGCTCTTTCAGATGTTCTATTTCATTTTTCTGGTAGTCTCAGAGTGTAAAGCAGCCGAAATGTATTTTCTAACAGAAGTCTGTGGAAGTCTGAAAACAGATCTGAGGAGTAAGGAACAAAATCGCCAGCTGGAAACTCTCTTTAATAGAGTCAGACTAAAAACAATATCATCTTATATTTCACACATCGCAGAGAGATCAGGCCTAGTCCTTCACCCATACTAAGCCTTCCAAAATTTCAGTAGCATACAAAGCACTTTATCAGGCCATTTTTATTGCAGACAGGGCACATAATCAGCTCATCCTCATCAGTATAAAACTTGCAACTCTTATGACAAGTAGGGCACGAAACGAATCTCAAATCCCCACAGCCATCACAACTCTAATGCAGCTCAGAACCCCAAAAAAACTTTCAAATATTTCTCCAACTCGCCTTCTACGTGCAGCTGGATAACCCTATCTGTTTTACTGACGTATTCCCCTCAACATAGGCATGCTGATACGCACAGCAATCTCTGCTACTTCGGAATGCAAGGACACATCCCTCTTATCCACGTCAATCCTGAAACCTTGAAGAATTAACCTTACATAACAACAACCCTCATCGCTGGCACATCCATTTGACACCTGTGATGTGCATTACCACTATACTCGTGAAAATTGGGTTGAACCACTTCAGATGTTTCAAAAAAAAAAAAAAAACGCGGGTTTGCTGTTACAAAATTCCGACAGACACTGTGGAAAGGCCCACAAAAAACTTAGTCATAGTCAGCGAATCTCCAAAAGGGAATGCAACATGCTTTCTTCACAGTCAGCGAGAGGGAGGCTTTCATCCATGAGTAACTCGCATGATGAATTTCAATCACCGCACCATGGAACCTTCATGAGATTGACTTTTATTCTACTGGAAAATTAAATCCAGGTGAACAAACCCAGTGAATTTTTTCTTCAATAGAAGCATAAAATTTCCTCAGAGTAACCACGGCTTATGTGCATTCTGCTCAGAGCATTTTCCTCCTGCGATGCACCACAGAAAATTTCCACGCTGTTCTTTCCTCTGCTGCCACCGAGATTTCCACGCTTGCTTAAAAAAATCCACGCATATTCCACAATTTTCACGCTACATTGTCTTTCATTTTTTTTTTTGCTGAGCGAAGGTGTATATATATACACATCTTAGTGTGTTCAAAGAGAGTGACTTCAAAAGGTAAAACAAGGGTAAGTATTTTAATCCTTTTTTTTTAATTTAAAATTGTTATTTGAATTTTTATTTTTATTTCTCATTTTTATTATTTTTTAATTTTGACTTTGAATTTTAATCATGTTATTCAAAGACCACCCTAAGTCAAACAATCACATGATCCATACTGTTATTACCAAGTGAGGTTTCAAGGTTTCATGACTTCATTAAGTCATTAATGACCATATATTCAAGCATGAGCTTTTTCATCAATAACGGGGCTTCATGGTCTTCTAGCATCATCAGCAAGGTCGTGGCATCAAGACCATGTTGGCATCAATGACAATTTCATCAACATAGTATACTGCTACGTAGAGTAGCCCGGGTAGTGATGTGCTACCACGAGCATCACTAGACGATGTATGCATGATGGATCTATTGAAAGCTAATAGCTTCAGGATTTTGTATGGTGATTTTTACCTGAAATCCTACGTGCTTCAGATGAGGTCTAGTGACCTATTTTTTGTAAACATGTTCATATATATATATATACAGACTTTTACCTGGTGTTTATATGTCTCAAATGGTGGATGCATTTTACATGAGTTTTATGTGTCTTTAATTGTTTATTTACAATGAACCATCTTTGATTTTAATGTCATTAATGGGAAATATGCCAATATAGGATGTAATTAGCTAATGAGTCAGCAACTACATTATGTTCCCTAGGGATATGCCTACAAGTGATCGTTTCAAATGACCTTTCTAACAAGCGTACCCTCCAGAAGAGGAAGAGAAGGACATGATTTCTAATGGTATAAACATGGTTTAGATGACAAACCATGAGTTGTGAGTCCATCAAGACTACCAGATTGAGAACATCTTGGGAGGCAGCTTCAGTCAAAATACCTATGACTGCTCGATACTCAGTGATGTTGTTGGTAGCAGGACTGATACAAACCGCTCCTGAACTGACCAAATCTTCGGCCGGAGAATAGAGGACCCAAGCAGCTGAGGAAATATTCAAGGTGTGGCAGTAAGCACCATCAGCGAATCCGTAGAAATCCATCTGCTCTAAATGACCAAAGCATGGTATAAACAGATGCGTACACTAAACTCAAAACCATATTGAAAATACTAAAAGCACACTGAAAGTCAAGCAATATACATATATACAAGATACTATCCAAGAAATACCTAGGCATAGTACCTCTTCAAGTACAACCCATTGCGAGGTTTCCCTAAAGGGATTCCATCATAGTCAATGAGCTCGTAGGCCCCTTTCTCTAAAACTTTAGAAATGCCGAAAGGACCGTACCACATGGACTCGAACTTTCCTTTCCCTAGTTTGTCATATCTCTAGTCGTAAGTCAAAACTAGGTCACCCTTGTTAAAGGCATGAGGTTGGGTGGATTTATCATATTGCGCCTTGACGCATTTCTTATGTGCCTCATTAGCCAAGGCAACATCTCTCCGAGTCTCGTCAATGTTGTTCAAGTACAAAAATCTCTCTTCCTCTGCAGAAGTGTCTGGGAGAAGTTTGACGACAAGTTTTAAGGATGGAATCTGACATTGAATTGGTAAGACAGCTTCGAGTCCATAGATAAGATGGAAAGGCATGAAACTTGTAGCTGTTTTCACCAAATTCCTATAAGCCCAAAGAGTGGAGAAAAGAATGTGGTTGTAGTTGGATTTATGATCTCCAACCATTTGACGAAGCATAGTTTTCAAAACTTTGTTAATGGCCTCTAATTGACCATTAGCTTGTGGATAATATGGTGTAGAGTATTCATGGCAAAAACCTAGCTTGGCACTTAGTTCCTCCATCATTTGATTACGAAAATGTGATCCGTGATCAGTAACAATGGACTGCGGGACTCCAAATATAGCTATGACATGATTGAGCAGGAAGAGAGTGGTAGTATTACCATATTCCACATATGTAGGCATGGCCTTAGCCCATTTTGTAAAATAGTCAACGACTACGATGATGTAACCATGCCTCCCGAATGAGGTAGGCTTACAATGCATATAATCAATCCCCCATTTGGAAAATGGGCCAACGGCAATGACAGGATGTAGTGGAGCGGGATGTGAGTGCTTTTTGGGATAAAAATGTTGACAACGTGGGCATTTGTTAACAACCTCATGACAGTTTTTAAAGACTGAAGGCCAAAAATAGCCAGCACGAAGGATTTTTTGGGCTGTAGCCATCCCAGATAAATGACCGCCACAGGCTCCAGAGTGGAAATCATTCAACACATGTTCAACTTCCTCATGGGTGAGGCATCGCCGAAGAATAGAATCAATCCCATGTCTATACAAGGTATCATTTAGGATGAGGTAGTATTTCACGTGGTGACGGATACAGCGGTGATCATCATGGGATACATGTAGCTGAAATATTTTTGTTTGGAGATAAATAAGCATATCTCCATACCATCTGTCAGTAGTGCTTATCAGGAACATAAATTGATCGGGAAATGAATCACTGGGCTCAGATTCCATCGAAGCAGAGGGAAGATCACACATGAGATCAACAAAGACCAAGGATTTATTTGATGTGGCTTTGGAAAATTATAGATCAAAGTCCTGTAGTATGACTATCCATCGGGAGTACTTGCCCCCGAGCACCTGATGAGTCAGGATGTAATACATTGGGTTTTGGTCTGCCAATACGGTGGTGGCGCAGAGCAAAATGTAGTGACGAAATTTTTGTACAGTAATGACCGTGGCCAATGCTAACTTCTCCATGCATGAATATTGGGTTTTAGAATCCATAAGATTCTTACTAGCATAGTAAATCACGTGCTCTTGACTGTTGGGATTTTCTTGCACCAAAACCATAGCGATGGTAGTAGCGGAGGCATCAATATACAAGAGAAATCCATTTCAATAATATGGGGGGTGTATCATGGGTGAATGAGTTAGAGCGTGTTTGAGATTATCAAAGGTGCATTAGGCTTGGTCATCCCAGAACAACGAAGTGTCCTTCTTGAGGAGACGCATATAACCGTGCATTTTCTCTGCAAAATTACACACGAAACGATGGAGAAAGTTTTCCTTCCCTTGCAAACTTTGGAGTTCGAGAAGATTAGTTGATTCGTCGGACCTCAACTTGAGTGCATTAAAAGTTTGTTTAAAGAATGCGATTAATCAGTTTGCTTACTTCATGAAACAACATTAACATCAATTGAATGCTTAGAAACATAAATGAAAAGCAAACTGCGATAGGAATGAGAAACCGAAAATGAGGACCGCAAAAGAGATAAACAGATGCAAAAGAAGGAACACAGAATCAGAGAGTCACAAACAGAAGTTGATAACGGAGTTCACCCCCTTCACTGGGCTACGTCTCTGGGTCCCTCTCCAATGGGTACCGATCCAATTAATCACTTAAAATGGTACAAAAATGGTTCTGGACTCAACTTCAGCAACTATAAACAGAATGTTGTACAAAAGTCTTTAAGACCTCTCTTCTAGAAATTACAATTAGTCTTCAAAAGGCAAAGAAAACCAATTACAATAGAGAATAGTCGACTTCAAAAAGAAACAACATCTGGACATTTCACAACAAACTCTCTAAGCCTCTCATAACAGATAAATGAAGCGCTGTGCTCTAAGCAGTCTGAATCTCCTCACCTGCTCCCCCTTCTGATGTGGCCATCATCCTCTATTTAAGCATCCCGCTAGAGGATGAGTAATGGATTCGACTCATCTGCTATCATCACAGCTGTCATCTTCTTTGTTATCATTACAACCATATGCTAAAACCGAACCATGCAATTTCGCCAGGTCGCTGCACAAGCATTATGTTACCACGACGTTCCATATCCCCGAGACGTTGCAACTAAATCCACGCGCATATGCTGACTCACAACACATTGCAATGACCGCCACGCACATGTAATTGCAACTGGGCTATGCCACATGTAACGTTGTAGAAATTCAGGCCTGCAGTAGATTAATTTCACCCACAACAATTAACAATTGATCATGCAAAATTATCAACAATGGAGACTGAATATGGAGCTGTAACACAAAATTATATTAACTGAGTGTACAATAGCCAACCCTGTAATAACATAGGCTGCTGAATATATAGAATACATGAGCAAATCGAATGCATGAGGAAGCATCCAAATCTAGCATAAAGCAGGCTTACCCAAAATAGGCAAATCCCCCATAGGTGTAAAAAGCTGATCCCAAATCTATCAAGGACCCCACGAATTAGCAAGGGCGCATGGGCAAGCTAAAGAGTGGTCAAATGGCAGCTCATACATGCTTTTGCATGGAGGAAAGAGTGGAGGATGAAAGGGGAATAAAACAGGTTCACCTCACCTAGTCTAGCTTTCCTTATGTGCTTTAAAAACTGGAAAAGCAGTCAACAAAGCAGAAAAAGCAGAAGGGCGCCTAGGTTGCTAGGAATAAAGCATATTTGATTCCCAGGACTTTCCCAACCGCTCCATGAGTCAATAATGGCAAGTTTGACCTCTATGGATAGGCAATTGACAACTTGCACATGGTGGGACTCATGGACTAGGCAAATAAGACAAAATAAATGAAATAATGTCTAAGTGGGAAAATACTATGGGTTGATTATTCTAACAGCCCCCCTTAAGCCTGAATTTATGAGTAATAAATCAAAAAATATAAG
>LPNX010644364.1:352888-379480 GCA_001517045.1 Pseudotsuga menziesii | reverse complement strand
AACTTGCACATGGTGGGACTCATGGACTAGGAAAATAAGACAAAATAAATGAAATAATGTCTAAGTGGGTAAATACTATGGGTTGATTATTCTAACAAACGTAACCGTTTAATGCCACCACTAACTTCACAAATGTCGCAGCATATAAAGGACTTAATCCACTGTCGCAGCGTACAAATGTCGCAGCATATAAAGGACTTTGCCATATGCCCGATCCGCTGTCGCAGCATACAAATGTCATAGCATATAAAGGACTTAGCCATATGCCCGATCCGCTGTCGCAGCATATAAATGTCGCGGCATCTGACTAACCTCCACGAACCTTCGCTGTTCAACTTGACAGTGCGCAAACTGCGCGGCCCATGTTCAACTGCGCGGCTCACACGATAACTACGCACCATGCGATAACTACACGGGCTACGCCACAATGTTAAGGGATGGTCACATATAATGTTTAGCATAGTGTTAAAAACATAGATTATAACTATTGTACCATATTGGATCAGTATATTTTTGAAGATGAACAATCCACCGGATCATTCCTCCCCATTGGAGAACTTTTGGACCACCAAAAGCCTAAATTACTCGTCAAGTAAGTGAGGGTACAACTCCCTTAATTTTCCAATCTCCATCCATATTGCTTTGCTAGGATGCATGCCTTTCAACCCCACTTGAAGGTACTCAGCATTTCCCCTTCGGGAATTCCTTACATTTCTGTCAAGAATAACATCATCCTGCAACTCTTCCATGTATTCAGGTGCCAAATCATCAACTGAAGGAATCTGTATGTTAGTTTCCTCATCCATGATCATAGGAGGCTCATACAATTTAATATTCTCAACATTGACAACTGAATAGATTTGCATGTATGGAGGTAAATTCAAGCGAAAAGCATCAGTACCGATCTTTTCCAAGATCTCAAAAGGACCATACCTGATAGGCTTAAGCTTTTTACCTTCACCCTTCATTCTTTCTTTGGTGATGTGTAACCAAACTCTGTCACCTACCTGAAATTGATGATCAACTTGATGCTTGTCATGCCTGGCTTTGTACTTTTCCTGGCTCTTCTCCAACTGTTCCTGAACTACCTGCTGCACTGCTTGGATACTCTGGATGAATCTTAGAGCTTTATGATGTCCATCCACTACATCTTTGCCAAAAGAGAATTCCATCGGTGTTTTTGGCAGATAACCAAAACAAGTTTCAAAAGGAGATTTTTTCATGGAAGAATGAACTGTATGATTGTAAGCATGCTGTATATACTGCAACTGCTCATCCCAAAGTTTAGGATGTTTACTACAATATTTTCTGAGCAGCTGAACCACTGTTCTGTTTACTACCTCTGTTTTCCCATTGGTCTGTGGATGAAAAGATGTACTTTTCTTAAGTTTAGTATCCATAAGCTCCCATAGAGTTGACCAGAACTCTCCTAAGAACTGGGAATCCCAATCAGATACAATAGACATGGGTAGCCCAAAATGTACCCAAACATTCTGAAAGAATACATGAGCTGTTTGTTCAGCAATGATCTGTTTGTTACATGGCATTAAGATACACATTTTGTTGAATCTATCCACAACTACATATAGGTAATCATGCCCTTATCTAGACATAGGTAGCCCCCCTACGAAGTCCATAGAAATGCTTTCCCAAGGACGAGAAGAAACTAGAAGAGGAGTGTACAAACCCAATTTCCTATTGCTAGGCTTACTTGTTGCAGACATAACACAACCTCTTATATATTTAGCTACAGTTTCTTGCATTTGAGGCCAATAACAATGATTCTGCAATAATGACAGTGTTTTACTTACTCCAAAATGTCCTGCAATCAATGAACTATGTGCTTCTCGAATCACATGCACTCTCTCTTTCTCTGGAATACAGAGTTTACCGAGATGATACAAGAGTTGATTATGCACATAATAGTTCTCTTCCTGTTTACCATGTATTAGTGATGCATATACTTTCTTGAAATCTTTATCTTCCGCATACTGTTCAATATCACTTTCATGTGTTAATGAATTGTTTTGAAGAATGATTGAAGCATTTGTAGGAGGCCTTGATAACATGTTTGCTACCTTATTATGAATTCCCTTTTTGTACTTAATTACAAGATGAAACTGTTGTAAGAATCCCATCCATCTTAAATGCCTACTTTGTTGTATTTTAGTTTGAGATTGTAAATATTGAAGTGGCTGATGATCAGTATGTATGACTGTTTTTTTTCCTATGATATAATGTTTCCACTTCTTCACACTCTGTACTAAAGCATACAATTCTTTGTCATAGGTCGGATAGTTACTTACCATAGTAGAGAATGTTTCTGAATGGTAACAGACTGGCTTCCTCTCTTGCATCAAAACGACTCCCATGGCAAACCCACTGGCATCGGTTTCGATCTCAAATGGCTGCTGCAAATCTGGCAACGTCAGAACTAGCGCTGTGCTAATCTTTCCCTTCAAAGTGTCGAAGGCTCTCTGATGCTTGCCTCCCCACTGGAAAATTTCTTTAATGCTTCTCAACGCATGTAATGGAGCAGCAATGGAAGAAAACCCATAAATGAATTTCCTCCAATACTGAACTGCACCCAGAAAACTTCTGACTTCAGTAACGGTGTTAGGCCGTGGCCAGTTTACAATGACAACAACCTTGGCTGGCTCCACTCGCAGGTGGCCTCCACCAATAATGTGGCCTAGATATACTAAAGAAGTCTTAGCAAACTCACATTTAGACATTTTTACATAAAGCTTCTCCTTCTTTAGTACATCTAAAACTTTTTTCACATGTACAATATGCTCTTCCCATGTTTTGCTAAACACAAGGATATCATCCAGATATACAATTACAAAATCATCAACGAATGAACGAAAGACATCATTCATGACCTGCATGAAAGTAGCAGGTGCGTTACAGAGCCCGAAAGGCATCACAAGCCATTCATACAAACCCTGTTTTGTTTTAAAGGCTATTTTCCAAGCATCATTTTCAGCAACATGGATTTGATGATACCCACTACACAGATCCAATTTTGTAAAGTAAGTTGCATGTTTCAACTAATCAAGGAAATCATCAATGCGGGGAAGAGGATACCTGTTTTTAATGGTGATTTTGTTAAGGGCCCTATAGTTGATGCACATCCTCCAAGACCCATCCTTCTTTAGAACCAAGACTATAGGAGAGCCACAAGGAGAAGTGCTAGGCCGGATGACCCCCTTCTCAATCAGATTTTGAACCTGCTTCTTGATTTCCTCATTCTGCATTACAGACATCCGATACATAGATATGTTCGGGAGTGGCACATCCTGCTGCAAATGTATCTCATGCTGAATCTCTCTCTTCGGTGGTAACCCCTTCGGATCTTGAAACAAATCATCATACTCAGAAATGATTTCAATTAGTTTAGATTTATGTTTAGGGTCACATCCTTCAAAAGATTTAGAGATCTCACCATTTTTCACCTTAACCATCATTAACACAAAGTTCTTACTAACATTTACCAACCTCTTCATTTGTCCTGTAGAGACTATTGCTAGATTGGTTTTTGTTTTATGTGCTCGTACAATATACTCTACACCATCTTTAAAAAGATGATACTTATTCTGCTCTCTATAAAAGACTGCTTTCCGGTCATACAAATATGGACTCCCAAGTACTATTCCACAAATGTCAAGTGGTACTACATCTAGTTCTACCTCATCCATGAAATTTTCAGTAATTGCAAACTTCAATACACATTTCTTTGTAACTTGCAACTGTGTATCATTTGTAACCCACCCAAGAGGATAGCGTGTTTCATGAGGCATAGTAACTAAATGCAATTTCTTAACCACTTCTTCTGATATCGGATTTACTTGTGAACCACTATCAAACAATGTATCAATCTTTGTGTGATTTGTAATGACACAAACATGAAATAGTGCACTTCTATTTTTATCATTTTGCTTAGAAGTAGATGGCAGATTTTTACTTGCACTAGAACTTGATTTTGCATCAATGGGAAGTGAGATACTTTTATTCTTACCCTGGATTTCGACAGCTGTAACCTTTGTTTCATCACCTGAGTCGGATCCCAAGTCTTGAATATCTGCTGCAGTAGCTTTTGCTTTGCCGTTATCTTTGTTTCCTCCGTACTTCTTTGGCCTTAACTCCGGATGAAGTTTCCAACACTTAGAGACATCATGTCCCTTTTGACAGTGCGAACACGTAGGCTTTTCACCCTCTTTCTTCACAGTAGCCATCTTCTTTTTCCCCTGATCTTTACCTTTCGATTTGCTGTCAAACTTAGATGATTTCTTCACAAAAGTATCATTAGCATGCTTACCCCTAGCTTCTAAATGTGTAGCTTAAACACATACATCATCCAACGTACTGGGGTTAAACATCAACAAGGTATGTCGCAGATAAGAATGCATACCACCAATGTACTTAAGAAGAGTTTCCTGTGTATCTAATGCAACATTCAATGCAATAGCCCTTTTCCTAAATTCATGAGTATATTCTTGAATGCTTTGTCCTTTAGCTTGTCTAAATTTTTTCCAGCTCATTATTAATTGCTGCATATGACCTAAAGGATAAAATTGCTTCCTTAATACTTCAATGAATTCATTCCAAACTGAAATAATTTTACCATTCTTTCGAAGATATTGCTGAATCTTGCTCTCCCACCAAGTAAGAGCCATCCCACTCATTCTCAAAGTGGCCAATTGAATCCTGGAAGGGTCATCATTAATGCCTTGCACCCTGCAATATACTTCAAGCTGCTTGATCCAATTGTCTAACTTTTCAGCATCTAAATCTCCATTATAAATAGGTAATTCAAATTTTACATCCAATTTGAAATAAGGCATATTAGGACTTGCATTATTTGAATGAGAAGTATGAGAAGAAGAGAAAGTTTGATTAGTATCAGGAGGATCACCATCACCTCCTACTCCTTTACCCTTTTCTTCCTTCTTCACTTCTACATCTTTGGATGAAGATCCTTCTTCTTTCTTCTTCCTTTTTGCTCGCTCATCGAGTAGAATTTCCATCATTGCTTTCATGCTCATAAAAGCCTCCAGAAACTCAGTTTCTGAAATAACAGGTTTCTCCCGTTCTGTATGTCCTTCTTCTTCCCCTCATGGAGAAGACATGGTTCTTGAGAATGTTCTCCTTGAGCCAATCTTAGGATCACCTTCAATTAATTCTCCTTCACCACGCTTTAACCTGAACCTAGTAAGCATTCACAAACTTGCACAAGTAGTTAACCAGCTCTGATACCATAATATGATCCGTCGGACCTCAACTTGAGTGCATTAAAAGTTTGTTTAAAGAATGCGATTAATCAGTTTGCTTACTTCATGAAACAACATTAACATCAATTGAATGCTTAGAAACAGAAATGAAAGCCAAATTGCGACAGGAATGAGAAACCAAAAATGAGGACCGCAAAAGAGATAAATATATGCAAAAGAAGGAACACAGAATCAGAGAGTCACAAACAAAAGTTCATAACGGAGTTCACCCCCTTCACTGGGCTACGTCTCCGGGTCCCTCTCCAATGGGTACCGATCCAATTAATCACTTAAAATGGTACAAAAATGGTTATGGACTCAACTTCAACAACTGTAAACAGAATGCTGTACAAAAGTCTTTAAGACCTCTCTTCTGAAATTACAATTAGTTTTCAAAAGGCAAAGAAAACCAATTACAACAGAGAATAGTCGACTTCAAAAAGAAACAATATCTGGACATTTCATAACAAAATCTCTAAGCCTCTCATAACAGAGAAGCAAAGTGCTGTGCTCTAAGCAGTCTGAATCTCCTCGCCTGCTCCCCCTTTTGATGTGGCCAACATCCTCTATTTAAGCGTCCAACTAGAGGATGAGTAACGGATTCGACTCGTCTGCTATCATCACAGCTGTCATCTTCTTTGTTATCATTACAACTATATGCTAAAACCGAACCATGCAATCCCGCCAGGTCGCTGCACAAGCGTTATGTTACCACGACGTTCCATATCCCCGAGACGTTGGAACTAACTCCACGCGCATATGCTGACTCACAACACGTTGCAATGACTGCCATGCACATGTAATTGCAACTGGGCTATGCCACATGTAACGTAACCGTTTAATGCCACCACTAACTTCACAAATGTTGCAGCATATAAAGGACTTCGCCATATGCCCGATTTGCTGTCACAGCGTACAAATGTCGCGGCATATAAAGGACTTCGCCATATGCCTGATCCGCTGTCGCAGCGTACAAATGTCGCAGCATATAAAGGAATTCGCCATATGTCCAATCCACTGTCACAACATATAAATGTCATGGCATCTGACTAACCTCCACAAACCTTCGCTGTTCAACTTGACGGTGTGCAAACTGCGCGGCCCATGCGCAACTGCGCGGCTCACGCGATAACTGCGCACCATGCGATAACTGCGTGGGCTGTGCCACAATGTTAAGGGATGGTCGCATATAATGTTTAGCATAGAGTTAAAAACATAGATTATAACTATTGTACCATATTGGATCAGTATATTTTTGAAGATGAACAATCCACTGGATCATTAGTTGAGGCTGGTAGAGCTAAAATGGAGCCAATTTTCGAAGGGTCTATCCGGATGCCATCCTTAGAGACCACAAAACCTAACAGACGTCTTGTCTCAACACAAAAAACACATTTATGCGGGTTGAGCCGTATATTATAATGATGACATCTTAGGAAAATATCTCTAAGATGAACAGGGTGGTCCACTCATCACTGTGAATGACCAGGGAGGTCATCAAGGTACGGTTCAACAATATGTTTAATATCGTGAAACGCATAGGACATCGCAATCTGGAAAGTGGCTCCAACGTTTTTCAAGCCAAAAGGTAACTTCCTATATGCAAAGGTTCCCCATGGGAAAATGAATGTCGTCTTGTGCTGATCGATGGGTAATATCTCAATCTGATTATAGCCAGAAAAGCCATCCATAAATGAGAAGATGACACTTCCAACACAGTTGTTGATAATCTGATCGATATGTGGAGTAGGAAAGTTGTCCTTGGGACAAGCTTTATTCAAGTCTCTAAAATCGATACAGACTCTAATGGTTCCCTGCTTTTTATTGACAGGGACAACGTTTGATACCCATTCTGTCAGGGGTACAGGATAAATAAACCCAGCTTTGAGAAGTTTCTCTATCTCAGCTTTAATAACTGCGGCCTTCCATGGATGTACTTGCCTTAGTTTTTGCTTGATAGGTTTAGCCATGGAATAGGTTTTTAATTTCATGGACCACAATGGATGGGTCCATCCCCAACATTTCTTCATAGGACCAAGCAAAAATATCATAGAATTCTTTGAAAAGTGCCTTGTATGCTTCAGATTCGTCTGCCGAGCAGTTCTGCCCAACATGAACATGCTCAATGGTACCAGGCTTAGCTGATATGTCAGTTGGATTTGTCTGAGTAATGTTGCAAAGGTTTCCTTTAGAATCTGTGTCTTGCAAAAAAATAGGACTTTAAGGTTCTTTGACAATATCAGTGGGAAACAAGGATGCAAATTCATGGTTAACTGAAATGGTTTTGGGGAGGAACAGGGATCTATGATTGTGATCCTCCCAAATGGACTCATTTGTATTCATAATCTCCATAATGGACTCGTCGGAAGGAAAAGTCTTAGAGAGATAATCCAGAACAGGAAAAGATGGTTGTAACTAGTAAGGCAGGTGGTAAGGATCCAAGGCCACCAGATGAAGATCATTGGTGTGATCATCGGAAAGGGTTTGAATGGTGTTGTACATTTCTTCATGTGGACTCAACGAGGTGGAATCAACAATTTGTTTTCCCTTGGGCTCACAATTAAATGATGCAATCATATTCATTGTTGTTGTATTTGTGTTAGGAGGAGTGGACAGAAAAATCCCCATAAGGGATGAATCCTTCAACATGCCTACCCCAATCGACTAGTAAGGAGGAGGGGACTGGCCTAACATAGGGATGTTATTAGCTGTACAGGTCGTAACATCCGGCGTACATAAATCAAGCTGATCAATGGTAATAATTTTCCCTAGATGTGGAAATTGGACTATTCGAAATACTGTCTAAGCGACAATAGTCATGGCGTAAAACCAATTTCATCCTAGAAGGAGGTTGTAATCTAACGGGGCGTCCACTAATTCTACTTGAATAGAAATAGTTTTTCCCCCAAGCTCAACTGCAAGGGCTGATATGAGACTGTGGGGCTGGAAAACTTGTCCATCAAAGGCCTTCATATTCATAGGTGATGTTACAAGCTCGGGAGAGCCTATAGCTTTCCAACAAGACAAAGATAGAACTGAAGTTGAAGCTCCTTCATCTAAGATAGTCCTAAAGACTTTCTTTCCGACTACTTTCATGATGATTTGAAAAGCAAGTTTGTGAGGTAGTCTAGACTTATAGTTCTCAATATTGAAATGAATCAAATTAGAATTTTCCAGGTCTAAAGCTCCTAACGCAGTTAATAGGTTTTTGCATTGTGTAGGACAACTTTGGAGCACTTCCAAGGTATACATTGCACATGGTGCTTGAGCGAGGTCTTCAACTACATTATAAAATTGAGCAGCTCAGGAATTAGGGTTAAAGACATCCTTCCTAAGAGTACTCTTGGGTGGACGTGAAATCATATCGAGAGTAGGATTCTTGATGGTTAGGAGGACAGTAGACGAGGATTTGGGAGAACCGGTAGAGGGAGCTTTCCCTGAAGAAGAATGGTCTTCTTTCTTGTCTGCAGGTTTGTCATAATACTGACTTCAAGTTTGTAGACTAATGGTATCCGAGGACATCATACGAATTTCCTCTGACGAACTAGAGTTTCCCTGATTAGACATGTGGTCTATCAGTTGTTGTTGAGAGGGAAAAGGATCCGTGAGATTTGCGGGTGCGAAATTTGTTTTCAAAAATTGGGTGATTTTGTCCTGGCGGAGACACTCTTTTGTGAAATGGTCACCTCCACATAGTAGACATGGATATTTTTCTTTTCTTTTCCCTTTATCATTATCATTGTTGGTTGGTTTTGGGTTGTCCTGTTGGTTTCCAGGTTTTTTATTTTTATTTTTACCTTTCTTTTTATTATTGCTAGAGGTTTGAATACTCTGAATAGAATTAACCTCAGCGGAAAACTTGGGAGTTGAAGGAGTAGGGGTGGCAGTCTGGGGTTGCTTGGTAGATTATGCTGCTGACGGGTACTGGATTGAACCAACAATCCCATCAACAGGGACTTCTGCTGGTGGCTCTGTAGGATCGGTGCTTGGGCGAGGAGCTTGAGGAATCAAGTCATACAAAGTTTCGGATTGGGAATAGACCAAGTCTAGATCCTGGGCTCGACTAATGGATTGCTCTTTAGTAAAGGCACCGCCCATAGCCACATCTCGGGCAATTAGAGGCAACAAAAGATTTGGTAAACCAACCAACTAATAACTGATCTGGAATAGGAGCGTTAATAAGTCTTCTTCGCCTTCTCCACTCATGGATATGATCTGATATGTGGGTGGATGTGTTCTGTTGCAGAGAAGCTAAGAGATCAGTACTTGTTTGATAATGAATAGGAAGCTGAAAGTGTGTAAGAAATACGGTTGTCAACGAGCCAAAATCCACAAACGAGTGTTGCGGAAGTTCAATATACCATTTCGCGGCTGTACCGGTCAAAGTTCACTGAAAGATTCTTAAACGAACCGAATCATCCATAAGGGAGTTTGAAGAACACCACAGATGGAATGTCATGACATGGTTTTTTGGATTATCTCCCTGCTTCCCATCGAACTTTGGAATGTCCGATGGTAACTTTATCGGAATGGGAGGCCACGAGGGGTTATGTTGGATGGGGTCATTAATCAACTTGGAAAAATTAGGCAAGTCCAAAGTTGCTAGGAAAGGTAACTAACGGTTAGGTTGCACATACTGGTAATACTGATATGGCATATAGTTACCAGTAATACCGTAAGTAGACTGATAGACAGGATGTTGTGACGAAGAACTACCAGAAAATATTCCCATAGGGGGTTGATTTATGGGATTAGGACTGTTAGGACCACTAGGGCCTCTGGGAGGAGGACCACCAGGACCACCAGGAGGTGGACCACCAGACCCTTCAGGGCCTCTAGGAGGTAAACCTCCAGATTCGTCAGAACCACTAGGAGGAGGGCCACCAGACCCTCTAGGGCCATTAGGAGGAAGGACACCAGGCCCCCAGGACCACCGGGACCACTAGGACCATAAGGAGGAAAACCACCAGGCCCTCCAAG
Organism: Pseudotsuga menziesii; assembly: GCA_001517045.1. NCBI lineage: Eukaryota > Viridiplantae > Streptophyta > Pinopsida > Pinales > Pinaceae > Pseudotsuga > Pseudotsuga menziesii. The sequence continues at coordinate 369,227 of LPNX010644364.1, read as the reverse complement.
ACCATTAGACCCCCAGGGGGAGGACCTCCATAAGGCGGTCCTCCGGCACCTCCCGCAGTATGTATGAGTATCCCCCCCATAGCTGGCATGTAGGATCAATTAGGTTTCCCCCATGGCATGAAAGTATTACTAGGATATGGAATTCCAACATAAGGAATTCCTGTAGGATTCGGTGGATAATTAATGCTTCCTACAGGTATTTGATTTGCCATATAACCATAACCCCAAGAGGTTTGATTAGTTACAGGTTGTGCCCCCAAGGGCTGACCTGAACTAGATGGGGGATTAACCACATTAGTGTGGGTGGGAGGGACATAAACTGTAGATTGCTCTATACCAGAGGTCTTTCCTTGACTAGATACAATTTCAGTGCCAGATAACGTAGGTTGTGTTGGGGGTTGCTCCCTGGAACTAGAAGGTAATGACGAAACAATAATTGAAGGTTGAGCCCTAGGTGTGGAAGACCTGGGAAGATTGGGGACAAACATAATATGGGAGGTGATGGGGTTGGTAGTTTGACCTGGGTTGTGTGGAGCTACTGTACGATCTACAATCGGTTCAATGGGTCTCATAGAATCGGCAAGTAAACGACATCCCACAGGAACATCTATGGAATGTGATGGTGGTGTGCGCAATATGTCATCTATTTTCTTTTCAATCTCATGTGCACGAATAATGGCTGTGTGGTATTGTCTACGTTCTTCTTCATATGGAGAAACTTCTTCAAAAAAGTTTAAATGGGTGCCAAATGAGGCAATGGCCTGTCCTATAGAGGTATCCCAAAATGGAGCATTGGGACCATAATCCGGACAGGTAGTATCATCAACATGACCTTCTGTGGGAGAATGGAATGAAGTATCACCCTGAGAAGGTTGTTGGACCAAGGGAGGCGAGTGTGAAGGATATGGTCCTCCGCTTTCCACAACCACATTATCTCCCACTTGGGAGGTGGTAGCAGCTCCTTGGTCGATAGGTTCCATTGGATTTTCTCCTGAATCAGGAGTAAAATTGGGTGGCAAGCTCTGTACTCTTATGGAATATCTTAGCTCTGCCAGTTTGTACAGCTCCTATCTAACCTAGGGTCTCAAAAACTAGAAAACACCAAAAAATTTCCCTACTCAAGCTATAGGTCAAATAAGCAAACTTAAAATGACAGGAGGGGTTCAGATAGCCAAGTCTCTCACCAGGATTGTCAATAAGGTGCCACTCACAATATACCTCAAGGGTAAGTGCATAGTAATCTCCTCAAATGTTGTTTTCGGTGTATGGCTCCAAGCAAGACGACCAAATGGATTTCCTCAGATGGATAAGGTATCCTAGTGGGGTCTCCTAATATATGCAAGGTACGTGGGAGCTCAAATCGGTAGTAGTGCTGTCTAATGCATAATTGTACACAAAGGGCCTTCCAATATACAATCGAGTACATGAAGTACATTTCTATATACCTCAATGGTACGTGAAAGGTCGTTTGATATATCGACGGTATGTGGAAGAACTGCGCGAATCCCGAGATGTAATGTGGACGAGTAACGACAGCTCCTATGCTTAACGACGCCCAAACATGTCTCTAACCTATCACTCAAATTTCTATGTAAATTTTAATCTATAACTACCGTTAATTTTAAAGTGGATGGTTAGGTGAATGCATGGAGTTTTGACAGAAAAGGTAAAACCATGCAATATGCATATGCAAATATTTCACTTTACCATTCGGTATGCCTACCTATGGGAGGGAAAGAGAGTATTTTATTTTTCTTCAAAACCAAAAATATTTCCAAACAACAATCTTAAACACAAAATCAAAGACAGACAACACTTTCCAAACTTGTTTCTCTTTTCTGAAAGCAATCAAAAGGGGAGGAGTCTCTTTTCCCAAAAGAAAAATAAGAAGCACACTATATGCATATGCACTCTATCTTTCGATGTTTCTTAAAGCATAGACATATCTAACTTAAAACTATAATAATTTTTATTTTTATGAGATAGTATAAATGCAAAAGAGACAAAAGAACATAGAGAACCTGAAATCTTGTGAGGCCAATCAGAGATCCAATGGCTTATGTTCACTAATGATAATGACCTAATCTCAGTAAAAATTTTCTTTTTTAAACAAGCAAAAAAGAAGTCTTCTATGGGAACAAAAAATGAAATCAAGATGCTAATTAAATGTTTTTATTTCAATCTATATAACATAAATAAAAGAGAGCTCTCTAACACCTAATCTTTCAAAAAAAAAATCCTTTCACAAAGACAACCAACAAGCACGGAAGAAAATGGACAATCAACAAGCCTAATCTAGCTTTTGGATTCTTCAAACAAACCGATCTTTTACCACAAAATTTAAAACCATAAGCATCAGATTCTAACACACAAGCCTAATAGTGCAGGGCTGAAATCAAATCAACTCAATTTTTTTACAAAAAATGAGAAAAAAGTGGTCTTGGACTAAGGCCTACCTGGCACCGCGTTGGAGGGGTCTTGACAGAGCGGTTTTGGACAAGCACCGCTTCTAGATAACAGGACTCAGGCGGTGGCACCGCGTGTTGCTAACAGGGTTCAGGAGGTGGCATCGCTTCTCGCCAATAGCATAAGAGCGGTTCCCTGTATAGATCCAAAACACAAAGGAGAACGATAGATCAAGTTAGAAAAATATTAGATCAAGGTAAAAACTAATAGATTGAGAGTAAAAAAGAGAATAAAAAGTTGAAATACTTCAGATCTGAAAGTTTCAAACCAAAATTCACTGAGTCAGATAGCAGATCCGACTGAAGAGAGTTGGAGATGGAGTCTGGATTCGGACAAGAGTTCAAGAACTGAGGAAGATCAGATCAACTGATATACGTATCAATCCCTAGTGGAGTCGCCAGATTTGTAACCAGGAATATTTCACCTTCTGTGGACAGAAGCTATTCCTCTGGTCTGAATGGTTCAGATCCAAAACAAATGAGTGAACGACAAAGGATGAAGACCTTCCCTGGATGTCGTAGACACTTGGAATGCTGCTTCGATAATGAACCTGTGTACCTGCAAACAGATCAAACACACAAACACATCAAAGCTACCAGAAAATCATCTACTTACCCATGTTAATGACTAAGGAATCTAACAACATGTACATGTGAAATCAAAACAATAGTAACGTGGGACGGAAATCAACTTTGCATTAAGATGTATGGAGAATTTTACAACCAAGGAAGCCTTAGTGTCGATAAGCATCTCCACGAAATAAACACTTCATCCCCATAAGCTTCAACTTTTCTCTCTATGCTCTCCAGTGGCTTGGGCTAAGTGGTCAATTCAACATCATAACAATACCTCTATAGTTCTCCCCCTCAACCATGGACATGAGCTTGTATTTATAAGGCTCAATGGATAGGAATGGTCGAGAGATTTGTGGATGAGGTGGCCTCTAAGATCCTATGATGGGGGATCTCGAGCTCAGCTGACCCACAATGATGGGGACAAGGGAGGACATGAGGCTCATGATCTAGAAGCTTCGAGAAACTTCTCTTTTTCCCATTTTACCCAGGGTACCGCTTTTCTCCTCTTATGACAGATCGGTTTAGATAAGAAACACTTATGGACTAAAGGCCATAGGCGGTGGCACTGCTTATGGTAAACAAGATGCAGGCGGTACGAGCAAGGTACCGCTCATGGTTCACAGGGAAAGCGCGGTGCTGAGTATTTTCATGTAGAATTGACAAACAACATGGGGTTTCCACTCTAAGAGCTGGGATTAAGGGCAAACATGTAAGTCAAAGGTCTTATTACATGGTGGTGACAGGATTTGGGTATAACACTCAGTACCTATATTGTAGCACATATGTAGCTGAAAGTGGTTGAGAAAGGTCATGGCTAAGTCATTGAATGCCCGATATGTGTCCCTTGGAAACTCTATATACTATTTCGCCACTGGACCCGTGAGGGTGCATTGAAATAGTCATAAACGAACAAAATCATGGTTCAACGAATTTGAAGAGAACCATAGGTGGAAAGTAGTAACGTTCTCACCAGGGTCCTCACCACTCTTACCTTCGAATTTTGGAATGTCCAAAGGAAGCTTGGTGGGAACAAAAATCCATGTCGGATCATCAGATACCGGATCATTGGTCAATCTAGATAAATTAGGCAAGTTTAGCGTCGCTAGGAAAGGGAGCCTAGGTTGAGTCATCTGGTTCCACGCTCCTTGATAAGACTGGTTCATGTAATTTTGGTTGTTGTAAACACCATGGCCTTGGATAGTGGGATACTAGCCTCCTCCCACTTGACCCATAAATGGTACATGGGAATGTTGTAATTTAGAATACCTTAAGACTGGGGTGCTACATACCCATAGTTGTAGGACTGACAAGCAGATTGACACCTGGACATATAAGGTGGTACATAACCTGCCGACACTTAAGGATGCATGTAGCCTTGTGATACTACAGTGTGGGTAGACGAGGGAAAAACATGGCTAGCAGTAGTACTCCAAACAGAAGGACCATGTGAGCTATGGGGAGGATGTGACATTAAAAACACATTCGAAGGAATAGGTGCAGTGGACGAAGGAGCATAAGATGGAATACAAGTTGTGCTTCCAATATTCACATGTCTAGGGCCATTTCTGTGAAAGGGGACACTAGTGTTAGGCATAGGTAACGGGTATGAAGAGCCTACCACAGCAGGAGTAGAAGGTGCAATGTGACTACTACCAAATCTATCTGCATGGAAAGGAATGGAAGTGCCCCCAGGCGTAGCACTAGGGTCAACACTATATCTGACATTATATCATGGAATGACCTCCAGGATGTCTGGCATGCCAAATGTAAATGGGCCAGAGCTAGAGGGTACCGGATGAGTCTCACCGATCAACCTATATGGAAAAGATTGACGGTTTTTTTTACATAATCTAAAAACTATGATCGCACGTTATATGACATACCAAAATCAAAGTGGTCGACTTATTCTGGAGTCACATACACACTATTAGGCATGTTCTCCGGCCCGTGGGGGTGGAGAAGGGGGGTGCTCCGGGATCTCAGATGCATGACTCATAGTGAGATCAGTGTGTGAATCGAAGTGAGTATGAGTCCGCATGGACTGTATGGCTCCCTTCCACGAAGGAGGAGAAGACGGAAGACCCGCTACACATCGAGAACGACAAAACTTTTCTCCTAGATCCACGTTAACTCCACAAAATTAAAGAGACTCAAACTAATTACGAACCCAAGAGCAATATAGTGCACACAGAGCACAATCCTAAGAGAGTCTAAGCCAAAATGCAAGTAAACCAAGGAGAGGATAAATGAGCTCCTGAATGCAGCAGGTATGTCTCTCCTAGGAGAGGCTTGAGACTCCCATACACTACAAGCATAGGTATGTAACCAATTATAGTGGCCCTCAGCTTCAACGCGTAAAGCGACTGTGAAGTCTGACCCCTACCTGGCTAGGACACTCACATAATAACCTCTACAAGTACCCCCTGGGGTACCTAGGTAAGGAAACTAAGGTCACCCCAATATAACCAATGCTTAGGTGAATAGTTACAGGCAGGAACTACCGTATGGGCGAGGTAGCAAAGACTGAAGCTCAAAAGCACCAAAAGGTACCTCAAAAGCCCCTAGATACAAATAAGATCCTAGAGATATCTACGACACTCACAGAAAGTGGAAAGGGGATATCCCCACCACAAATGTGTAGGATGCCTCATGCTTAACTCCTGTGTAAGAGGAGCCTCCCGAGAACACTAATTTTACCAAGGATTTCACTCTGTCACCTGGACAAATACCTACTTGTTTTTTTATTAGGCTTAGAGAATTTACTCACAATGATCTATTCCAAGACTCTAAATCCTATGCTTGTTGATGTACCCTATCAAAGAAAAATGTGTAATTCATTTTAAATTAAGCATTGATTTTAGGGGTTGTGATTACTCAAAGGAAATGACTGTGCAACCAATGATGTTATGACTCGGCAGTGAAAGTAAATATGCACACTTAACAAATAATGCCAAGTGCAATTTTGTCTTTAAATGAGAAAATGGGGCATGCCACTACATGAGATACATATTTTTCCTTCAAATGACAATGCAACCATTCCTATATGAAATGCTGACTATAACTTCAGTAAGCAAACCTAATGCAAGTACCATGCAAGTGCAAATGCAAAAAATGCATAAACAAGCCAAAAATAAAGTATTTTTGTATTTTTGAAATAAATGATATATGAAAGAAACAAAATACTCTACAACTCTCAGACCATGTAGCAACTCTTACAAAACAACCAAGCAAGGCAAAAAGATACAATAATTCTAATGCACTAATATTAAAACAAAAAAGGAAACAAGATGTCAATAACAACTTCTAATTAAAAAGCGGACAGAAAAGGTATATATTCAGAAACAAAGGCAGTAGATAGACACCGACAGTACCCAAGAAGAATCAACAACATTCAAACTTCACCCAACAACTCTCAATCATCCAAATCAAACTCAAAAAGGAAACATACACGGCTGCTCGTAGAAAACCAGCGTGTATACACAGAAATTTAGGAAAAACCCGCATTTATATGCAGCTGTGGAGCAAAAACTCGCGTACAGGAAGAAAGAGGGGGTAAAATGAAAATCTAAGACCAAAATAACTTCCTCAAGACACTAATGGGAAAACATACTTCTGGACCAGACACAGAAACAAAGAGAAACATAGAGCAATTCAAGCACATTATGCACCAAATCACCCCCAAAAAACAAGGAATATCCCTAGTGGAGTCACCAATTCTGTTACAAAGAGAAACTTCCTATGGCTTGGGGTAGACCACAATAGACTGAATGACACCAAAAATCAATCCATTCCAATATGCAAGAGAAATAAAGGCATCTAACACTAAGGGATATGAAGTGTACCTTATTCTGGGTGGTTGATGTAGATCCACGTTGAGCTTTTCCAACACGCTTGCATTTACAATTCGCTCTCAACAATAGGAAACAAGAAAAGCATGCCATATATCAAAGTGTTAGGCCTACTCCAGCATATGTAAACCATAATGTATAAGAAAATATAACTCCATCCATGGACAAAATATTCATATTTATGCACATGTATTGGACGAGAAATGGATATTTCTATTAATAAAAATGGAGATAGAATAGGGACAAACTCTGTCGGCACCTTGTCGAAATGAAGAAACCGAGTCTTCCACTTGGGCCTCCACCACTCCAACCCTACATATCCATGGAAATCTTACAAAGCAAAGGAAATCTTGGGAAGAGCAACAATATGTGCTCCAAAGGGACAAAGGGATGCAGACTCAAGCATAAACAAGTGAGGCAACAATGAACTATAGTTTCCTTGCTCTAAAAAATTACCTCTTTCAATGCATCCAAGAGGCTCAATATATAGCCCTCCAGTAGGCAATGCAGGGTTGAGTCCGAGCGTTTTCCAGGCATATGGGAGGCCAAGAGTCAAGTTATTCAGGACTCTATGAGGAAAACTCCAAATCTTTTTGTTTCTATGCACATTTCTTGATTTATGCAGTTATTGGATCAAAAGCTACGTGTACACGCAGGTATTGGATTAAAAGTCACGTATACACATAAACAAGTGTTTTTTAGGGAATTTCCTAGTTGATTAAAGTATAACTTGAGAAAGGGGGGTCCAAGGAGTTTGTAGAGGGACATGGAAGGCCATAAAGGTGCGATCTACCAAGTGTGGTAAAATAAACTATAACACTTGCAAATCAACAAGATGGAGAAAGGAGGGGATGAAACCCTCAGGATTTATTGAGAAGCTCCTTTAGCAGGGATAGAAGTCTACAGATCTAAAGGCTCATAGAGAAATCAAGGCCACCCAAATTCCAAAGTTTCAAACCTTGAAACTGGATCTAGTTCCCGGGGGTGAGTGTTGTAGTGATGGTTCCATGGAAGGGTCAGTGTGGAGAATGGTGGAGTCAGTTTTGAAACCAAACCCTAGGTCGGTTGGGATCCACGAAGAAAACAAAGTATAAGGGTTCCCTCTTAATGCTGATTCAAGGGGTCTAATGTCTAGCAGGAATATTTTATCAACGACAGTCAACTCAGAAGAGTGATCCGGCATAGGAGTGATGACAAGGGTAGCCATAATACTAGTGGAAAGGGATGGAAACCTAGCTGTCAGAATAAGAAGATGCCAAGGGGGATGCCTGAAGAGGGATAGAGGAAAAATGGGAATTTCAAGCAAATGAGGTGACGAAAACTTGTTGAACTTGCCATGGATATTTTGAGTAGTCCACTTCTTCCTTTTCGTTAAAAGTCATTTGTCCCCATGAAGCTGTAGAGCCTACATGTCTGGCCTAAAAAATATTCGGGTCTACTGATGTTGTGGAGGGGAAAAAATGGTGACATGGAAAGGTGGTGAAGAGGAGGATTTTAGGGGCTGCAGAAGAAACCCCTCGAGACTCTGAAAAACCTTAGTCAAACCTTATCCATATTTATTTTTTAGAATCCTTCCATTTGTAATATTTATATGGGTAAAAGGGGAAATTTATACTACCAAATAAGGCATGGAATACATATTTTGTGAAATAGAATGTTTCTCGGGCCATTTACATTTTATTTGGGTGCATAATATCTACATATGTCTCTACCCATGTAATCTATCTTAACATCCCCATGGCAGATCGTAACTGTTAGGAAATTCATCCTGTGTTATCTTAATATCTTTGATGAATTGCATTTTGTTATTTGGGGTTTGGTGGTGGTATTTTATGTGATATTTTTTGTGCTGATAATGCCTCTACCCTTCCTGTTTGATTAATGATTTTATCTTTGTGATCATAAATTATTCCCATTAATTTGTCCTTGTTCTCATTCCTCTTTTTTATCTCTTCTGACCAACATTGTTCAAACTCTTTGCCACCTTGTTCACTTTGTTTGAGAATATTTAATACATGTTCTTGATTAATTTGTTGATTTTTTTTCGCGTAGCTCTTTTTGTCCATCTACCAATTGTTTTTGGACTTTTTCAACATCATCGAGGTGGTGTATTATGTTGTTGACTTCACACACACACACACACATATAACATTTTAGGTCATCTTGCAATTCTTCATTTTTAGCCATCTTGGGTTCCCTTTATAATAGCTTGATTTTATTACTCAAGTGAACTTTATAACCCGCAAAAATTTAAATACCAATATATAAAAATATGAATGATGTGTAAGAGGGTATGTGTCCTCTAAAAGTCATCACCCATTAAGGAGGCACCTGCACTAATTCGTATGACAGTTATGTATGGACATGTTTTTTGAAAAGGGGGTTGTAGGGATATGTAATCTTACAAATTGGTACAAACGAATCTAAATGAAGATGTATGGATGGGTGGAGGTGGTTTCTTACCGAGGTAGTGTATGGTGTGGATACTGCATGTGTACAGAAGTGTGTGGGAGAGTACAACGAGCAGTGGATTTAAAATTATGACTGGAACATAACAAGTGTGACTGTACGGTGAAGTATGGATGAATGGGAAACTCAAGCAAACAATATTTCATAGGCTATATGATATTTAATGCGGCCGTCGTCGCAGTGTGGGCCATTGGATCTCAACGACCAATGGATCCAATGGCCCACACTGCCGCGACGACAACATTAAATATCGTATAGCCTGCGAAATATTTTTCGCCGGGAGAAGATGTGAATGTAGGAGTTTGTGGGTATTAATTTGTGTGAGTGGGTAAGGGAGTATGTACGACGGTTGCAAGAAAAAATGGCACTTGGAACATAGAGAATATAATGATTGTACTGATATATGATTGGTAGATTAATTGTACGAATTATTGTGCTGGTGTTGTATGGTCAACATAAATTGATACATGGTATGGGATTTGTATATGTAGTAGACCAAAATTATATTTGGTTGATTTAACCAGAGATTGGCTATAGTACCAATGTAGTGGAAGGACTGCATAAATAGAAAATATTCTGCAAAAAAAATATTGAATGAATGACGAATGATTACAATGTTCTCATGACGGTATACCTCTATAGGCATTGAATATCCACGAGAGTGGTGCGTCCTTTGACTCTTCACTAATGCTAATTACATTAATTAATTATCAGCTAAAGTACAAATTATTATTATTATGTATTATTATGTTTGTAACATGCACCAATTCAAACATAGGAAATACCACTAAGGTTCACCTGGATGTATTAGGGTTTTCACATGGAGTGAATGAAGCTTACAAAGCTATACGGACACAAGCCGTAGGTGAGAAATACCATGTTTTAGAGTTTCCTTAGCAAATACATATCCAAATGATGGATTAGAGAACATATAGAATGTGAATACTTACGGAAGTGGAAGATACACAAAAAATGAAAAATATAGATAGGAATAGATTCTGACGTAATACTAGTAATACCAGGTATGGAATAATGCCTGGAAATCAAAAAAAGGAGAAATACACCAGGGGAGAATATAGAGGGAGTACATAGGGGATATTGAAGGCAATCATAGAGTTAACAATAACCAAGGATTTGATACCATGACAGACCTTGGGAAAAATCTAAACTGGGATGAATTTCACTAATCATGAAGGTCTTGTTAATACATGAGGAGGAGTGACCTTTGTCCTTTCACATTCCAAAGGTATGTGACCCTTCAACTTATTCTTTAATAACTGAAACTAAAATATTTACAATATTTTACAAATGGAACCATAATCCTTATGGATTAGGTTTCCATCACAATTGATCAAGTCAAATCTTTGCTACTAAGTGCTAACCACATGTAAATGTGATATTTTTAAAATTAATATGTGCTTCCATATCTTCCTCCACCACCTTGTTGGCTCTTCTATTATATTTCCCTCATTTAAATCCTGGCATCCAAGCTTTGGAGTATAGTAACCTCTAACATGATTTTTCAACTGGATTAATCCATAAGCTTCATCCCTATTCCTAGCATAATTACTCACGAATCTTGAATATATCCTTCCCATATCACTACCTCCACATCCCCAAGATCTAGTTGTTCAACTATCTACCATTCTTGATTCCATATTATAATAAGAGTTGTATTTTCCATATGAGAAAGAGTGTAAAGTCATTTTCCCCTAAGAATATTTATGTTTTTTTTAGGAATTTGTAGGCTTCTCCATATCCATCCTCCTTTCCGTAGCTTAAATCAAATCAACTTGAATTATGACATTAAGCTTAAATATCTAAAATAAAAACAACTTAGTCATGTAATGAACTTATTTCCTCCATTTAGGTCACACAAAAAGTATATTTTATGTTAGTATTATGGGGATATTCCATCCAAATAACTCTCCATGATAATTTCTCATACGAAACCTTGTTGTTTTTTCTAGGGAGATTTAAAATCCTTTTTAATGGACGTGACAAAAATTACTACAAGTGACATGCTATCATTTAAATGTAGATTCTTAGGTTGAGGTTAGTAGTTTAAAGAATACACCTAATGTTTTCAACCTATTTTTTAACCCCTCAACTATTGAAGGTTAGTAACCCTTGTCCACAATCCCTAAAGAAGTGTTTTAGTGGCTAGCATTTAGGATTACCACTGGGTGGATTTGTGGGTTATGAATGTATTGGAGATAGATAATTGCGGTCTACATGGAATTAACTCAATAATGATTTGGTATAACTATATCTATCACACCTTCACTTTCCATCTTCAATGAATTTCATCACCATTTATCGAGAGCTTTTGGAAGAACTAGTTACAAATTGAGTGGCAAACTTCTAGAGTGATAAGAACATGCTTTTAATATTCAGAATGTCACCTGAAATACTTACATAAAAAATTCATTGAAAAACACTTGAAAACCGTATTATTCACCACCCAAGCATTTGCAAACCACTTCTAAGATAATAGAGGCTTCCCCATGAGGTTCTAAAAAGAGATTAGGATATTTATCTTTATATCTAGAAAAACACAATCTAATCAAACATACCACAAAGATAATTTTCAATTGATTTGTGATCAAAATAAAAATTGTTTCAAATTTATCATTGCTCAAAAATAAATATTCATGTACATAAGGAAATTGATTGCAAAAGTAAAATCAACAATATACCATAATAAAGTAAAGCTAAAAAAAGATAACTCATTGCCTTAAATCATCTACAAGATACTATTATAAATGGTGACAATTATACTTGATTAGATCATGTGTTTGTGTAGGTGAATGGTGCCCTCTTGAGGAGATAAATATCTCAACAAAAGGATGTCACTCATATTTTATTAAAATGTTCACTTTTTTCCAAAGAAAAAAGTCGTAAACATCTTTATTTACATTCAACAGATGGCCATAAAAACCATTCACAGAAAAAAGTCCCAACCATCAGGATGATATTTACTATCATGATCATACTCCAAAAAGAGCATAAAAACATCATCAAAACACCATATCACTGATAAAGGCATACAACCATATCAAAGACAATACAACCTCATCTAATAATAAACAACTATTACAACAAAAGATAAGTTGTAAGATCACACCATCAATTGTGTAAACACTCAAAAACTGAGTTCGAAAGAAATGTGCTTTCACTGCACATCCAGATAGAAAGTCAGAAAGATAGACATCACCTCAAAAATGCTTCATGAAAAGCAATATTTAAGTCATATAAAAGCTTCTGAAAATTTCTCGAAACAAACAAAGTATGTCTTAACTCCAAGACCAACCACTAAAGAATGTTGTTCACCTTGGACCCACTGAAATAAACTGATTTAAAACACTTGAAAAGTTTCCACAACAATATCTAGACGACGTTCCAATATCAACCAAGAACCTTCCAATATCCTTCCTCCCACTTTAGCCAAAGCATATGCAGCAGTATTACATTCCCGATAGATATGTCTAAACGAAACAGATTCAAAACCATCAGCAATGCTGTTTACATCCCAAAGAATCATGGCAAGTTCGATATTAAGTAATCGATACTTACCAGATGCCCAGTTAATGACTAACTGAGAATCACAAAAAATCTGAATATTATCCAGCGAATGCCTTCGAGCCAAAATAAGAAGTAGCTTGAGGGCACATAATTCTGCAAAATTATTACTACCCAAACCTAAACCGGCTTTGAAGGAAAAATAATGAACATCTGATAAAAAAAGCATACCTCCAGCTCCACAGACAATTGGATCTCCTGCTGCAGAACCATTAAAAAAATCCCAAGGATAAGTTTTATCAATAACTTCCACCAGAATGTTATGGATCGAATGCACAGACTTCTTATGAGGAATATTCTTCATCATACCCAAGCTGAAGCTAGATACCTGAGTTGGAGACAAAGTTATATCTTCGAAACAAGACAAATTTCTGGCCTTCCAGATAAACCATATAATATGATAATAGCTAAAGGTTTATAATTTGTCACTTCCAGATTCAAACACTAATTTTTGAAACATGAAGTCACAGAATCTCCAAAACAGAGATTATTGAGTTTCAAGTTATCCTCAATCAATAACCAAACAATCAGAGTGGAAGGTCACTCCACACCAATATGATAATTGGTTTCATAATCCGATTTGTACAAATAGCATCGGCCAGGTCCTTCACGACCTTTCAATAAAAGTACATCCCAAGTCAAAGCTTTACCCGACAAGAGAAACTAGGAAATTTTTTTAGCTTTAAGAGGACAAATCAGCTTCCATAAAACTTTCCACCACCAGAGAAGATCCATGTCACTGTTCATAAGTTGAGCATATCCTTCTTTAGGTGGATACCTGCTAGATTTGGATAAATTCTAGACAAGAACATCATTACCATTTGTAATCCTAACATGACTGGATTTAAGAATGGCTAAAAAACCATTCTAGACATCAATCTCAAAAGGATCATCAAAACCAATATACTTAGCAGAAAACCATTGTTGAGGCATTTGAACAGACAAATCATGAATGCCAATATCAGATAAATAGAAAAAACCAGCCAAATGCAATTTCTCCAACATAGAAGAAGGTAAAGTGTGTCTCCATTTACATCCTAACCAAGGATCTATTTCGATACGAACAACAGATCCATTACCTATCTTCCATACCAAAAAATTCCCAATAATATCAAAAGCCCATAGGATAGATTTCCAACATATTGAGATATTCTTTTTTTTCTTGTCAGGAGATCTGATCCATTCCAGAATATTCATTGGCTGAATATATTTCTGAAAAGCAATCTTTACCGACAAACCTGTGCCTTGAATGATGTTCCAAACATTTTTTGCTGCAAGAGCCTTAGCAAATACAACTGGAACTTTAAGTCCCCAAACACCCATAGAATTTGGAAAAGCCACAATCTTCCAAGATGTCCAGGGTAATCCAAGAGCATTCAGTTTACCAGACCATAGAAATTTGAAACAAAGCTTTCTAATTTTTTGAATAATCCCCAAAGGAATCCAGAAATGCATCCAATAAACAAGGATGGCCTCTAAAACTACTTTAATCAAAATCAACTTACCACCTTTAGATAACCAACGAAAACTCCAGTTGTTAATTTTGTTCTCAACCTTAATAATCAACCAATCCCATTCTTTTAAAAGGTATCTGCATGGTTTGAGGTGAAACCCAAGATATTTCATACCATTAACAATTCTGTCAACAGGAAAAGTGAAAATATTTTGTAAAGTAACAATCTCAGATTCTTCCATACATGAAAAATATAAAGTAGATCTATCATTGTTTATCTTCATCCCAGAAGCCTTACAGAATGTCATTAAAATCTCATATAAAGTTGATAGAGATTGTTCAGAACCATCATTGATCATTACTATATCATCCACAAAAATAACATGAGATAAAACAATATCATTTCCAAAGGATAAACCATGATAAGTCTCATTTGCTAAAGCAAACAGTAAAGCCCTGCTTAAACCTTCCACCACCACAAGGAACAATAAAGGTGCCAGAGGGAAACCTTGCCTAAGTCCCCTGCCTACTTTAAAAAAAGAGGTTGCTACTCCATTAATCAGCAAAGAGAAGGAAACAGATGACAGACTACTCATAACTCAAGCTATAAAATTCCCAGCAAAACCTAATTTGGAAAGTATCACCCGAAGATAGGTCCAGCTTACACGATCATAAGCTTTTGATAAATCAATCTTAATCATAATAGCCTTTAAGGATTTACAATGCATAGTGTGCATACCTTCCTGGATAACCCCCACAGCATCATGGATCTGCCTACCCAGTAAAAAACCAAACTGTTCATCAGAAATGCATCTACCCAGAACATTTATGATCCTGATGGAAATAATCTTACCAATAATTTTGTAAACAAAATTACACAAAGGAATTATGGAAAATTTAACAGGAAAGCATTGAAACAATATTAAACAAGAATAGCAGCAATGCTGCTTATACATGCCTCTAAGAAATATTTAAATGGCAAGTAAATGAATATGTTTAAGTTATTAATGTTTTTTAAATAAATTTCAGTAAAAATATAATCCACCAAGTCTTTATAAGCATCATATTTATTTTTTTGCAATGTTGCATTTAAGCCTTAAAATATGTAGGTGTATTTTTTCAAATATATTTATTGTACTTAAATTATATAAATTTAATAACTAATATTTATAATTTTAATTTTAATATTTTGTATATATATTTGTTAAATGATGACATACAATTAAGCTCTTTAAATCATTAATAACAATGTTTTAATGGTATGGTTTTGTTCAAAAATTTAGTATATTATATGAAAAATTAAGTAAACTTGGATAAAAATACTTTAATGATAAATTTGTGAAATATTTATTGTATTATATGGAAAATAAAGTAAAATTATAAATAAGCTTTAGTTTTATATCTTGATATATAAAATTAGATCATTTCTCACGGCTACAAATATTACAGCTTTGCAAAAGAAATCCATTTCTATACTGTTACATTTATATATATTTTTTGCATGTATACAGCTTTGCAAAAGAAATCCATTTCTATACCGTTACATTTATATTTTTTGCATGTTTATATGCCGAAGGCCATTCTTACAGTGAGAATCAAATATACTATACACTGATGCTTAAAAAAATGATATAGTTTGTCCATAACACTAAAAGAAAAGATAATAAACCTTTTCCATAAAAAAATTAAATATTATAAAATATTAATACATTAATTTTACACATTTATAAGATATATATATTTAGAAAATGAAATTCGTATATAATATACAGTTTAAAAAATTATTTATAAATAATACATTCCATAACAATCAAATACTATATAAGATTAATACATTGATTTTACACATTTAAGAAATATTTCGATATAGATATTTGTACATAAGACATAGTTTAAAAAATCACATAAAACATCAACCAGAAACCATAATACATATTTGGGCGCTA